>JABUQX010055273.1:72500-85000 GCA_015478945.1 Trachelipus rathkii
TTTATTAGCTGCAGTTAGTGACAACGACAAAGGCATTCGTAAAACTGCCATAGAATACATCATTAAAGTACGAGAGAAGCAGGCTACAAGTGCAATTCGCATCTTTGACAAGAACAATATTTCACTAAACCTGGCCGCGACCTCGTATATTGATATGATTGACTGGAATCAGTGTAATGTTACATCTCCTCCAATTTTATCAAACCTCTTAAATGATCAACTTAATTACAACTGACCAGTCCTACTGCAGCAAATTCCATTTCATTCACAAGCAGTAGAGAGAAAAATTAAAGATGTTACTCTGCCAGCTGTAAAGTTTATGGGAAAGGTCACGTCATGATATGGTTACAAAGCAAGAAATACAGACTGCAATTGCCAATGATTGACAGCAAGATAGACTTTCAATGACATTCAGATAATTATGTGTGCCTTTATACATTATTTTAAGACATTTATTACTAACATAATGTTAACTCTGTATAGATGAGATTTCAATTTCGAATATATTACAATGCATAGAAAACGTATGCCGAATTTAGATATTCAACTGAAAGTTGGGAGTGGATGACAATGTCCATTCAATAAAAAGTGATATGTTTTATAATCATTAGCTCGTAGAGCTACTTTTTGGATATGTTTCGCAACTGCCACTGAAAATTTTTCATTTTTCACCCACTCTAATATCATATTATATATATACTATATATATTGTATATGTATATTATATATAAAAATATAATATATAATATATATATATATAATATATATATATATATATATATATATATATATATATATATAATATATATATATATATATATATATATATATATAATATATAATATATATATATATATATATATTAATATTGTGTGTGTGTGTGTGTGTGAGTGTGGTGTGTCTGTGTGTGTGTGTCTGTGTGTGTGTGTCTGTGTGTGTGTGTGGTGTGTGTGTGTGTGTGTGTGTGTGTGTGTGTGTGTGTGTGTGTGTGCATAAAAGACCTTTCTGTTTCAAATGCACAGTAATATTTTTGATAAAAACTTCTTTAGGCTGATTTTTTTTTCGATTTCTCTGTTTCAAAGGACTTTTAGACCATTTTCGATAATAGAATTTCTTGGGTATTTTTGGGCATTATTTTGTGAATTTAGGTTGGGTTAGCTTAGATTGCCAAGTTTAGTTAGATTTTGTTATCCCAAAAAGACAAAAACAAAATGCTAATAAAGTCCATAAAATTTTTTAAATAATATAATCAGAAAAAAATGGGGTTATAATGATTTTTTTTATTTATCTATGTTTCAAGTGATTTGCAAATGATTTTCGATAAAAAAAAAATCTGAACGAGTATTTGGTATTTTTGATTATGTTTCAATTTGTAAAGTCAGGTTAGGGTAGGTTAGGTTTGTAAGTTTCGTTAGTTATTTTATCCCAAAAATAATAAAAAAATGACAGAAAAGGTAAAAAAAAATTAAAAGAAAATAATATATACATATACATATTTTTTTTTTATATCCAAAATCATCTAAAAAGCATTTGCAACATAAAAATCGAATTAAAACCGCCCTAAACCAATTTTTAACAGATTTTACCGGCAGCTAAAACAAGAAAGGTTAATATTATATATATATATATTATTATAATATATATATATAATATATAATATATATATAATATACTATAATTATATATCATATATATATTATATATAAATATTAAATATATATATAATATTATATATATATAATATATAATACATACTACTCTGATTGGAAAGTTTTAAGACAGGTGGCGCACTGCTCAATAGAGGGGCTAGGTTTGCGGTGGGTGTTGTACGGGGAAACTTGTTTTTTATCCTTGGAATGTGCTGAAAATATCAGCACGATGTCTTTCCTCAGTACCGAGTTGTATCTTGGTGAGGGAAAACGTGTCCTGTTTCGGGGGATTTTTGATTTCTCAAAATAGCTGAAAAAACGAAACAACGAGTTTGTATAAAATTTTGTTTTAAAACTGGGAAATCAGTTTCGCCGATTTATCAACTTAAATATAGCTTACGGGAATAAATGCCTGAGCCGGTCAAATGTTTTTATCTGGTTCAACAGATTCATAGATGGCCGTTAATCAATCGAAGATGACCCAAAGTCTGGCCGACCTACTAGTTCAACAACTAACGAAAACATTGTGAAAGTTCACGGTTTAGTGAGTTGTGATAGTAGACTAACAATAAGGGAGATGTCTGATGAACTGAATTTAAGTTTCTACGCGGTTCAGTTAATTTTAATTTTAATAATGTAATTAAGCTAACAAAAATCTTTCATTTTGGTTGCAATTTTTTGTTTTCATTTGGCATTCAAAAGGAAATTCTAGTATAAAAACGAATTTTAAATACCATCTTCCTACATCTAAATTAGTTTGAAATATGCATTTGTAGAATTTTCAACATAATTGCATTTCATGTCCGTCTTTCAGTTTCAAGTTTCCTATACTCATATATGTACAACTTGAAAGTAGTCAAAGCTTTCATATTTTTCTTGTTGTTTTATTTCTTCAGCTGTCTGCTTGCTGCTTGCTGCTTGCTGCTTGCTGCTTGCTGCTTGCTGCTTGCTGCTTGCTGCTTGTTGCTTGCTGCTTGCTGCTTACTGCTTGCTGCTTGTGCTTTGATGTAACCTTCTCTAGTCTCGTGACTGTAAGCATAGCCAGCAGATTCTGTGACCATTTTAAAGCATCTGTCAACACTTTATGTGTGTGAAGGCTAATCCGGTACTCACATTGGTGTGTTTTTTGAAGCTTTTAAAATTTTTATTAGTTAATGATGTTATTAATGGTGGTTCCAAGGCTTTAGAACTCAAATCACAAAGTTCAAACACTCTGGTGGCACAGACATTTAATTAGCCCAGTGGTTCTCAAACTGTGTGACGCGTCACCTTTGGGTGACGCAGCTTCCAATCAGGGGTGACGCGAAAGATTTGAACATTTTCATCCATTGTATTTCAGTTTTCAATTAAAAATGTTAATCGATTTTGAATTTTCCAACTTTGTTAAGTCATAATTTTAGTTATGGTAGTCCTTTTATATATATATATATATATATTAAGTATATAATATATATATATATATAATAATATTATATTATATAATATAATATATATTATAATATATATATATAATATTATATATATATATATATATATATATATATATATATATACAATATAATATATATATATATTTGTATTTATATATTCATAATTTTTGTTTTTATATATTATATATATATATATATATATATATATATATATATATATATATATATATATATATATATATATATATATATATATGGCACGCGTCACTGCTCTCCAAGCTCCCCTCCTTTGGGTTTCCTCCTTCTCTTTGCTTACTTTATGTCTAGTTTTTCTTTCAAATCGATCAATATCGGATGTTGTTGATAGGGGCGACTTCTTCTCCTTTTCGGTCAATAGTGGTGTTCCTCCTCAGGGTTTCTGTCTTATCTCCTACTTTATTCATACTTTTTCAATTAATGATCTTCTCACCTGCACATCTAACTCTATTCACTCATATGCCGATGACTCGACCCTTCATTCTTCAACTCATTTCAATTCTGCTCCTTCTTTTACTTCTAGAATAGCCTCTCGTCTTAATCTTTCCGATTCTATTCTCGCTGATCTGATAGAATTTCCGGGTGGGGTCTGAACCGTTGTGAAATCATTCTTTAAAATTCAACTTCTACAAATCTCTCTCTGAGACACCTTCTAACTTTCCTATCTCTTTCGACGGTTCTCTCGTCTCTCCTGTTGATAAAATAAACATCCTTGGCCTTAACATAAACAAAAAAAATGTCTTGGAAACCTCAACATCAAAAACGGTTCGCTAGGGCGGCCTTCAAGAACTGCGAGTTCTGCTTTAGACTGCGAGACTTTTTTTCCTCTTCCCAGTTGATCCAGAGTTATACAAGGGCCTTATCCGCCCTTGTAATGGAGTACTGTCTCATATCTGGGGGGGTCTCTGGTTTCACCCGGCTTTGGATAGGGTCGAGTCAAAGGCCAAAATTTCTTATAAACTGTTCTTAACTTTCCAGTTCACTTGACCCTCCATCTTTTTCTGGCGCGATGTTGGTGCTTTATCTCTTTTTCTAATAGGTACGCAGCGGCAGGTGCTCGAGGGAGCTTATCACTCGCGTACCTTCCACCTTTACGTCGCCTCGTAGCCTCTAGGAGGTGCCGTGTCCTGCACATGAAGTTTTTGTGTTGGTGTAGGTAACTCCCAGGCTAGTTCGCCGTGGTGCTTCCTTTCTTTCCTGCTACATCTGTGCTGTGGAATTCTCTTCCATTCTCTGTGTTTTCTGCTGAATTTAATCTCCCCCCACTTCAAAGCCTGCGTCTGTGCTCACCTGCGTAATTTGCTTTAGTTGTGTACTTCTGAGGCTGCAACACACCCCCCTCCTTGAATAGGGCTCCTGCCCGTGATGTGGTTACAACTGTCAAATAAATATAATAATATATATTTTTTTGTATATATATATAATAGTATATATTTATTATTATATATTATATTATTATATATATATATATATATATATATTATATAGTATATAATATATATATTTATATATATAATTATAGTATAATATAATATATATATATATATATATATAATATATTATATATATATATATTATTATATATATATATATATATATATATTATATATATACCTATTATATATATATATAATATTATAATTATAATATATGTATATTAATATAATATATAATATATATATATATAATATATATATATATACTATATATATATATATATATATATATATATATATATATATATATAATATATATATAATATATTTATAATGATATATATAATATATATAATATAGGCAAATCCTGGTAATGCTTTTGGCTTGCTGTAATCATGCAATATTATTGTAATTTAATGATTAATAATAGACCCTATTTTATAAATTGTAAAACGTTCTTTGTTGAATCAAACATTGGGTGACTTCGGCAAACTTGAATTAGTCAAGGGAGCCGCGAATCGAAAATGTTTGAGAACCACTGATTATTTGCCACATTTTTTTTGCTTAAATGGGGAGTCTACTAACTGGTTCTTTTTCAAATAGGGTACCTCTAATTTTAGAATTATTTTCACAGCTTCAACACGAAGTTTTGAACATTGGCTGAAAATCATTGCTTCAACACTGCTTCTGATTGAGCATACCAGACGGACCTCCTCACTACAGGTAATACGATGTCTCTCACCAACTTGCTTTGTGTTCTTGAAATTGCGTTAGATACAACAGGTGATTGGTACTATCGACCCACTTAGGAATGAGCTTCACATTAAGACAGTTAAGAAGATAAACACCAATTAGAAAGTCAGTAATTAACCTCAAATTCTTCAATGTTTTTCCTTTCAAATCGTGTTTAGAAATTAAAATAACGCAGAAGCAGAAAACTACAGTTAACCAACAGCTGTGAATGACAGGCCCAATCTTCAAGAGAGCCAGTGACTGAGGCACTTCTCCTGATCTTATTGCTTGAGCGATATGGTAAGCATAGGACTGATCTGTGCTGAGGTCTTTAACAATTTCTTGAGGTAACACTGGAATGAGTGGGTAGACCTATTTTAATCTTTGGAAAATTTGCATCTAATTCTATAGTTGTGTTGCTTCATCCAGCATATTGTCAAGGGGACCTGACCACTTATTATTTATTGCTTATTGTAGGACCATGAAGTTCCTGGATGAGGTAACGATGAAGCAGCTCACTTATATTTAAATCACATACAATCCAAACCACTCTTCTTCTTCCAAGTTTTTTTTCTCTAAATAAGCCATTACACCACCCTACCTGCCAATTTTCACTGCAGTTGAATCTCAACCATCAGTCTGCAGTGAATTTTCAAGCCCTCTCTCTTGAGGCTGACGTAATATCTTATTAGCAATAATTATCTATGCATATTTCTTCCTTTGCACTTCGGCTTGTCTGAAGATTTCTGAGCAGATGGGATTGAAATCGCAAAATTTAATGATTATTCTTACATAAATATATTTATATGTAAACTTGTTTGTTTTGAGATGTGTAGGAGCGAGTGAAGTGCAAAGAAACCAACAACTTTGACTTCTAGTAAGAGACTGAGGCTGAGTTGGAGTGCGCGCTCGTTGTACAAGAAACAACATGAATAAAGTTGAGAGGCCGGTTTGTTTATGTTCCGACTAGTACAATCTATACAGCACCAATATAAACAAATAAAGCTTCATGTACTTGTATAAGATCACTGTTTTGAGTAAAATTAGTAAATCATAATTTGCATTTTTTTAACTAAAAAACTAAAATTGAAACTTTGAGATACAATTGATGTAGGTTACAGTTAATTTTTCAATTTTGATATACATATCTCATGTTTAGGAATAAAGAGACACAAAAATTTCACTATCAAACTTAATTTTTTGCATGTTATTAAAATTGATACGCCTATATATATATATATATATATATATATATATATATATATATATATATATATATATATATATATATATATATATATATATATATATATTTATATAAGAACCATATATATATATATATATATATTTATATATATATATATATATATATATATATATATATATATATATATATATATATATATAATATATATATATATATATATATATATATATATATATATATATTTTTATATATATACAGTATATATATATATATTAACTTATATATAAATATATATATATATATATATATATATATATATATATATATATATATATATATATATATAGATAGATAGATATTTTTGTGTGTGTGTGTGTGAGTATGTATGTGTGTATATGTGTGTGTCTGTGTTTGGAATTTGGGCATGTCTAACGAATCGAAGATATTTTTGAATTTGTTTCTGAAAGTGGAACAAATAAATCAAAGTTCTTACTTATTAAATATGTCTACATACAATCATGCATCTGTCAGACAAATATTTTCTATAATACTGTAACGACGTTGCTTGGTCATTAGATTGACAGCTTTCAATGATGGTAAGATTTTTGAATGTCATAATAGACTTTTGAATATAAAAATGCCAATGGCAAATATTAGCATAACATTCTTAATTTTTAGTCCATTTACCTCCACTTAAAAGGCAATCAATTTGCAGCGTTTATCGAGCTCTAAAACTTTGTCTCCTGGAGCTTGTATGCGTCTCTAACTGTTTGTTTTGTGTTTTTATATTTAAACCATGTTCAAGATATTTTTGAGTGCCGAGCAAATACCCTTTGACGAAAACTTGAACCTGAAACTGATTCTGACTGCAAGCAATTCTAGTAAAAGATAAAAGGTCTGAAATTATCTAAATATACCTTTTGTTTCATTGAAGCACAAAGGGGACAAATCTCTGAACCCTGTGGTTAAATTGGATATTAAAGCCAACCTCATAATACTTATGCCCATTCATCTTTAAGTTTTATTTTTCTTCTTACTCTCTCTCTCTCTCTCTCTCTCTCTCTCTCTCTCTCTCTCTCTCTCTCTCTCTCTCTCTCTCTCTCTCTCTCTCTCTCTCTCTATTTTAAATATTTTAAATTGTTTTTTTTTTCAAATAACCTGCTAGAACTAAATAAAGAAAGATGAATCCATTATCTAAAAATTCATTGTATAGATATTTGTTTACGAGCAATTATGTTCGTCATAAAGTTTTTTTTGACGATACCTTTATTCTGCTCGTTAGATCAATATGAAATTTTTAGAGATGTATAATTGGGGAGAGAAATTTTTTTTATCTTTTAAGATCATTTATCATACAAAATTGTTTTGCTTCTAGGCAAGGGAAAAAAATCATTGGCATTAGTGATATAGTTCAACCAATAATAATAATAATAATAATAATAATAATAATAATAATAATAATAATTATAATAATAATAATAATAATAATAATAATAATAATAATAATAATAATAATAATAATAATAATAATAATAATAATAATAATAATAATAATAATAATAATAATAATAATAATAATTTTTAATTTCATTACCTTTTTATTAATAATAATAATAATAATAATAATAATAATAATAATAATAATAATAATAATAATAATAATAATAATAATAATAATAATAATAATAATAATAATAATAATAATAATAATAATAATAATAATAATAATAATAATAATAATAATTTTTAATCTGAAAGCCTTTTTTCAGAAATTAAAGTTACATAATTATAATAATATATTCAATTTCCTTAAAGGGGGCTACTAATTGCAATACAGTATTGTGTCCTTTGAGACCCTAACATAATACAAGTTTAATAAAATTCCTACAATTGTATTTAAGAACTGCAAATATTATAAAACTATTATATCAATTATAATACATATCCAGTAGTTATCGTAACTATAACAAATGTCTCAATTAAAATATCGCAAATAGTAATAGTGTTAAGAAATATTAAATTATATTACTAGAAAGGAAAATATTTGATAAAATATAAAGTGATTATGCTGGAGATGGCAACAACAACAGAGAACAATAATAATGAGAAAATAAGAACAGCAATAATAATAATAATAATAATGATAATAATAATAATAATAATAATAATAATAATAATAATAATAATAATAATAATAATAATAATAATAATAATAATAATAATAATAATAATAATAATAATAGTAATAATAATAAAATAATAATAATAATAATAATAATAATGACAATATTAATAATTATAATGAGTAATATTCATAATAATAATAATAATAATAATAATAATAATAATAATAATAATAATAATAATAATAATAATAATAATAATAATAATAATAATTAGAAAATAACTAATAATTTTTGGCCCCTAAAACTAATAATAAAATAATGTTTGAAACATAATTGAAAGTAGAAACATTTTTCTCGCATCTCCAATTAAGGAAGAGGTAATACTGTAGATCTGTAGAAATATATAATTTGAACTACTTTCTCCTTAGACTTAACTTCATCTTACTGAGACGTAAATTGAACGCAGCATTTCCTCCCCTCCAATAGGCTCTGCCCGCGATCGGTGATGTTAACTGTAAAAAAAAAAAGATCATTAACATCTTTATTTATAAAATTAACAAAAATAGTAGCAGAAATAATAATAATAATAATAATAATAATAATAATAATAATAATAATAATAATAATAATAATAATAATAATAATAATAATAATAATAATAATAATAATAATAATAATAATAAGCAACGTCGCTACGCTCCGTCAGAGCTCAGGCGTTCATTCTTGCCTATGTTCGAGTAGTGCTTACCAAATGCATGTCCAATGAGGATCGAAAAATTCGGCTCATATGAAAATAACATTAATAGACATAAATAATAATAGCATAAATTTTGTTTTAAATTGTTAATTTAGATGTGGAGCTCAAATTAATTATTGTAGATATTTTTTTTTCTCATTGGTGTTCACTTTTCTTTAATCACCGAGCAAAAGTGCGAAAAAATGTGAGACATAAAATGACAAGTTCAATATTAATAGTTTATAGCACGGATAGAATATAGAAGATAAAAATATTTGTGAGGGTGTGTGAGTGCGGGAGTGTTTTAAACTTTCTAGATTTTTCATATTTTACATATTTATTGTAAATACGGTTTTAGCGTTTTAACATTTTTAAATTTAGGTTTTAGTGTGTGAACAATTTTATGGTGATTTTACCTTTGGGTTTTTGTCTGTTTGTTTTTATCTGTTGTTTTTGTTTTGCTGTGGTTGTGTGTGCGTGTGTGATGGCTGACATCGACTTTACCAACATCCGTGGCTTGCACTCTAACTCTGCATCCGTGGAATACCACCACTCTAACTAACCCTAACCTTTTTCTCTTGTCTGAGACACAGATGGCTAAGAATTCATCCTCTAACTCGTTTAATATATCCAACTATAACTTATTTCATAATTTCTGTCTGAAGGATGGAGTAGGTGCCCTATGTAAGCATAAATATTCCCGTAACACGTCTCGAGAATCTCGAATCTCCTAACTTCGAAGTTCTGTGGCTTAAAATCTTTCTTCTTACTACAATAATCTTGTGTTTCTGCTACTGTTTCCCTAACAGAACAGATTTTCACTCTTAATTTGATAATATTGATAATCTGTTATATTTTTTCATCCAAATACTGATGTCCTCTATTTAGGGGATTTCAATGTATACAACACTGAATGGTTGGGGTCCTCTCATACTGATTTAGGTGGGGAGGAGGCCGAATCATTTAGCATTCACAACGATCTGAAGCAACTAATTAAAGAACCCACACATATTCCGAATCGTCCCAACCAATTCTTGAACACACTTGACCTATGTTTCACCACTAGACCTTCTCTTTATAAATACACCACCTTCACTCTATTGGTAGATCTGACCACAACCTTATATCTCCTAATCTTAATACAGGTTCATTCCTTATTTGACTGAATCTTTCACTCCTCATAATCCATGGTTCGATCGTGCTTGTTCTCTAACCATTCAGGCTAGAGACTGTGCGTATCGGGGGTGGAAAAATTCTCGTTCTTTTTTCACTCTTCCTAATTTTCATTCAGCTTGAAGTCGTTGCAGGGATACTCTTCGACGAGCAAAGTGGGCTTTCATCAAACGAAAGTGCGCTAACCTCCTTGGTTCTCCTACTTACAAATCTTTCTGGCCTCTTGCCAAAAAGATCTCGAACAACTGTAAATCTGCCTTTCCTCCTCTTATTCGATCTGATGGGTCTGTTGCTAACTCTCCAACTGAAAAGGCCAATCTCTTCGGCCTAATATTTTCCTCTAACTCAACCCTGGACGATTCTGGCATTCCTCTTCCTCCTCCTTCTCCTCTCAGGTGTCCTATGACTTTCCCTGTAATTACATTTGATCGGGTGCATGGGCTCCTGAAATCTATGAACGTTGGGAAGGCGGATATCCCGGATGGCATTCCTCCCCTAGTTTTGAGGGAGTGTGCTTCCGTGCTGGTCCCTCCACTCGTTCAACTATATTTTCTATGTTTCAATACTAACTAACACTTTCCCTCAGTGTTGGAAGCACGCACATGTCCAATCTATTCCGAAAAAAGGAAGCCGCTCTGATCGTTATAACTATCGCCCTATAGCTCTCACTTGTATTCTATTTAAGATCTTTGAAGCCCTTCTCAACTCTCATTTCTTAGATCATCTGGAATCTCATTCACATCTTTCCGATCGCCAGTATGGTTTTCGGCGCTCGAGGTCTACTGGCGATACTTTCCTACCTTACTGATTTAGGGTTTTCCGCCCTTAGGAACTACGGGCAGACTTGCGTGGTGGTGCTTGAAATATCAAAAGCATTTGACGGGGTATGGCACTCGTCACTGCTCTCCAAGCTCCCCTCCTTTGGGTTTCCTCCTTCTCTGTCCTTACTAATGTCTAGTTTTCTTTCAAATCGCTCAATATCGGCTATTGTTGATGGGGCGACTTCTTATTTTTCTGTCAATAGTGGTGTTCCTCAGGGTTCTGTCTTAACTCCTATTTTATTTATACTTTTCATTAATGATCTTCTCACCTGCACATCTAACTCTATCCACTCATATGCCGATGACTCGACCTTTCATTCATCAACTCATTTTAATTCTGCTCCCTCTTTTACTTCTCGAATTGCCTCTCGTCTTAATCTTTCCGATTCTATTCTCGCTGATCTGGATAGAATTTCTGATTGGGGTCGTCTCAACCTTGTGAAATTCAATTCTTCAAAAACCCAATTTCTACAAATCTCCCTCTCTAAGACACTTTCTAACTTTCCTACCTCTTTCGACGGTTCTCTCGTCTCTCCTGTTGACAATATAAACATCCTTGAGCTTAACATAAACAAACAAAATGTCCTGGAAACCTTACATCACAACGGTTGCTAGGGCGACCTCAAAGAAACTGGGAGTTCTGTTTAGACTGCGAGACTTTTTTTTGCTCTTCTCAGTTATTCCAGTTATACAAGGGCTTCATCCATCCTTGTATGGAGTGCAGCTCTCATATCCGGGTTGGGGGGTTCTCTGATTTCACCCGGCTTTTGGATAGGGTTGAGTCAAAAGCCAAAAGGATTATAAACTGTTCTGTACTTTCCAGTTTACTTGACCCTCTATAGTTGAGGCGCGATGTTGGTGCTTTATCTCTTTTCTATAGGTACCGCAGCGGCAGGTGCTCGAGGGAGCTTATCACTCGCGTACTTCCACCTTTACGTCGCCCTCGTAGCACAAGGGGTGCTGTGTCGTCACATGAGTTTTGTGTTGATATTGGTAACTCCAAGCTAGTTCGCTGCGGTTCTTCCTTCTTTCCTGCCACCTCTGTTCTGTGGAATTCTCTTCCATTTTCTGTGTTTCCTGCTAAATTTAATCTCCCCCACTTCAAAGCCTGCGTCTGTGCTCATCTGCGTAATTTACGTTAGTTGTTGACTTCT
>JABUQX010055274.1:0-10000 GCA_015478945.1 Trachelipus rathkii
AAACCAAACCCGAGAAGAGATGGGCAGGAGACATTATAGGAGTCGACGCGCGCGCTCCATGATCTGTTGATCTATTCAATTGAAAACAATCTCATAATTTTTTTTGCATGACAGGCTCGGCATAGGGATTATTTCCTAGCATAAGTGTCTCAATTTCTTAATGTCTCTGAGAAGTTGTGCAGACATATATAATATATATGAAATGTTTATCTGATATAGTTTATATATATGAGTGAGGTTTATGTTTTAGAACTATATGATCACGTCGAAAGATGAAATTGATGAGTTGCAAAAATGACACGAAAGCCAGGTCGGACTTAGGAGAAGTGAGAGAATCATACCGAAAAACGTTGGTCGGATCTACCTCCCCCATTAATCATCATGCACTCGTCTTTCTCGAGTACTCGCATTCTATTGCTGTTTGCATGGACTAGATCGTGAGTCGCTCTCCATCCTATGATCGGTCTATGTTGAAGAGTCAAGACTAATTTTTTGTTCGAACGCTTCCTACAAGTCGACTCTACCTCTCACACTTTTTAGTAATTAAGGTAAATGTCGAGATCTCCGCATTAGATTCGAGGAATATAAAGAGATATCAAACCAAGTTGGTTGTATGTTGTTCTATCTCCTACTTTGTATAAAGACATTGTAGCTATACCATGAAGCTGTAGACTTCTGGCTATATGAATCAAGTGTACTAGCGATGCAGCGAGATGACATAAAATTTTATTTGCAATAACTCGTAATTTTTTCTGGTATCTCTAATGGTACTCCCCTCCCCAAGCATTTACTTTCTTAGGTAAAAAAACGGCACGGATTGACAGTAACTGGGTTCGGGTATGAATGACTCTTATACAACGTCAGTACGAGCCGAATAGAAGAGTCAGTAGACAGGAGTTCGATAGAGTTGTATGCTCCGGAGAGTGATCAATTGATAAGGCGCTCGATAACATATGTGAACATTCATTTAATACACCATCTAGTTTAAATGAAAACTGATGGTTGACAAGCTGGGTGTTCTTTTAATGCATTGCTAGACACACACTACTAGAGTGCAATATCTCTGTCAAAGGAGATCAAAGGAGAATACATAGAGAGTCACTAAACATAATATATTCTTCTTGAATTTTTCATTCTTATACACGGCTACCCAGTGTCCATTGTTCGAAACATTCCGTAACCTGCAGACGGAGTATAGGTAGCTTGTAAGCAGAAAAGTTCCATGAGTTAGATCTGTCTTTATGCTCACTCACAAAGTTTCACTATGGCACCCGATGGTTTCATTGTAGGAGGCAGACGAGAGCTGGAAGGAAGTAACTGGAGAGATAAAGATTGCTCTGGAAGATCACGTCATTCGTATCGCAAACGCACATATACTCACGAAGACCATTGCCCCTCACGAGATCTAGGCAATATAAATCCTTAGTTATATGAAATTACGATAGCAGTTACTCATAGTCGTGATATGCGGGTTTGAGCTGCTGATATGATTCTCGATAAAATGGTTACGAGAATGTAATCTTAAAGCCCTATCGGTAGAACTGAGTACTCAGAGAGGCGAGAGAAGTAGGGCCAGGTGCGGGTATAGCATACTGAAGTCTTATGTCTATTGCAAGACTCCCGCGCGTAAAGCCATAAATGAGTGAAGCCTCAACATTCTTTCTCCAAGGATATGAGTTACGCGATGGAGCTATGTAAATACCCAGAATTTCAAGCATGACTGAAGCACAGAGAGGACGTTGAACTTAACTTGTAGATCATTTGCTTGTACTAGATCCGTTTAAAGGAGCGCTATACGTGAATCTTTACATGAGTTTTTCAGCACGTCATTGAATGTCTTCTATATGAGCATCAACACGCTCTATAGTAGACCAGATATATTATCCTCTGTGCTGCGTATGAGTATAACGACTAGGTATTGGCAATCTCGCTAACGGAAGAGTATCATGCCCTCTAAGTTACAAGCTAATGAAGACAAAACGCTCCTTAACATCTATTAAATAGTAGAGATAACAAAAAAAAGATAACGATATTATATCAATCTATATTTTATATTAGCTTTTTTTATACAAATATTAAATTATTGTTAAAAGTATTTACATTACTGACACCTCATCAATCATGGTGATACAAATAATTTATATGAGCTTTATCTGAATATAATATTATCTCCGAACTGGTTTTTAGAATAGTATTGGTAAATTTAATTCTCATATTTAGAGGAAAAAGGATGATTATATTGTCATAACTTATGAAGTATAGACTTTATATAAAACATCTCTCAAGATGTGACTCGAATAATTGTTAACAATAAAACTTCCAGAATAACGTTCAATAGGAATTGTCTCACTTCCACCATTTCGTACTAATAAGACTAAACTTCTCTTGTATCGACAAACGCAACGACCCAATCGAGGACTATCCACGAGCTCTTCTCATTTCACATAGAGTGATCAAGACATGTTCCGGATAGACCGACAGAGAGCAGTAAAGACTTTAGAAGTTCAGGCGTTAAAAGTGTTGTTTAGTTCGTGCGTTAAGATTCTGAAGTTTTTTATGGAAGAAGTCATAGCGCACTAGCTTTGTTACACGACGATAGCTGTTTGATAAGTGATTTGCGGTTTGTTTTGATTTGCAAGTCGAAATTACTTTTTCGTTTAAAAGGATTTGAAAACCACTTGAGTTTGGAGAGAAATCACAGTAAAGAAAAGACTGAATAGATATAGTGGTTCTATATATATATAATATATTATATATAATATAGTATATAGTATATATGATAATATAATTATGATAATTATGATGATATATAATATATATATAAATATATATATTATAGTAACTAGATATATATATATATATATATTATGTATTTATAATATACTATATATATAGGTATTCAGTATATATATATGCTGATATTAGTATATATATATATATATTATATATTTATATATAGTATATATGTATTAATATATTAAATATATATATATTTGATTATATATATAATATATTATTAATATATATTATATAAATTATCATATATATTATATATATTATAATTATATTATTACTATAATATTTTTATTATATATATATAATATACTATTAATTATAGTATATCATATATATAAGACTATATCATAAGGTTCGACTCCCTATTACGCATACTGTCGTGCTGTCTCGGCTGCTTAACGACGAAGTTAAGCATCATAAAAAATCGTAATCGATCCTTTACAAATTTAATGTTACGGATTAAATTCCCCTACTTGGTTTTTTATAAAATAATTGCTGTAAAATAGTTACATCACAAAAACATGAAATAGATTATGTAAAGATTTGATAACAAAATGGGTGTAAGGAAATCAACCGTCGATTAAATACAGCTGCTATTGTTTTCCATCAATAAAAAAGGGGACTTTCCGTGCTCGGAAATGAAAATTAAATGGGGAAGGAGTCCTTGTTGAAATTGTAGTAGATTATCGAAAATTATTTATATTGGTTTACCTTATGTCATCTTTTAGTTTATCTTTTGATGTTGCCGACCAACAGGCAATAAAACCTGAACCATTCTCTTTATGTATAAATAAGGTGAGACTACTTTAAGTTTAGTTGAAACACACACATATATATAGGAATATATATATAATATACTATCATATATATATATATTAGATATAACTATAGTATATATTAGTATTATATATATATAATATGATATATATATAATTACTATAATATATATCATATATATATAGTTATACTTGAGAGAGAGTACCGAGGCTAGTTAAATGTTACTTGGCCACGCGCTCGAGTTATATATATATCCATATTATATGCTATGATATTACGTATATATCATAGTATATAATGCTTATCATATATATTATAAATTAATATATATATATTATACTATATCTTAATATAGTTTATATATATATATAATATAGTAATATATATATACGTATAGTATATATATATATACATTAATGTAAATTATTCAAAGAATTTCTTGATTATAGTCTCAAAGAAATAACCATAATATTATATATAAATATATACTCATAATGATGATCATATTGTAAACATTATTATAATAGTAGTATAATATCAATATTAGTTGAGAGAGACCTATAGATCGCATCGCATCAATGTTTATATGTACAGAATATTACTTATGTAGTAGTAAGTATGAGTGATGTCGGACTATAGTTTAAATATTTCTATATATACTACTAACTATATATCCGCTAATACGTATATAGTAGTACGTACTGTATGAGCCTGAAGTATAGGTATGACTATACCTAGTAGATTGAGGAGGACCGCATGTACTCACGGAGCTGGTAGTAAACGGTGTATCGTAGTACTCGCTATATATAGTACAAGCATGATGAGAGGTACGAGTATCACCGCAATATTGCTCGTCGAGATATGTGTTTATATTCCCATCGGTGGCATTTTCCGCGCAAGACAAATTCGATCCGGAAGCGGATAGCGGATGTCAGAGCAAGAAATCATTAGGATAGAGTCGCTCAGTTCATGCGGATATGTAATCAATCTGCTACAGTGAAACCTTTTAATATATAAGTATATCATATCACGTACTAATAGCGTTATATATATATATACGTAGTCGTGTGTTTGTATTACTATATCTATGCTACACACATATTATATATATAGCACCTTATAGTAGTATTTGCTAATATATATGAAATAGTATATGCATATATATAATATATAGTAAACTAAGTATATTAATATCTTATATAGTATATGCTATACGTATAACTATATATAATATATATATACTATATATAATATATATATATATCATAGTCAGTATATATGTGATTTATTTATTATATATAAATATATATAATACGTATGAACTCAATTATAGAAAACCACTTATACTATATATACATAATCATGTCATGTCATGTAATTAGTATAATAGTAATATATATATACTCATATAGTATAGTAGCTATAGCTAATATATCATATAGTACCTCGAGCTATATACTGTTAATACTTGTAAGACTTAGCTCGCATTTTAAAAAAGCAGGAACCTGTGTCTGAATCTCCGGAGAAAGAGAAACTTTATTTGTCTATTTCTCCTCTCTCTCTCTCCTCTCTCTCATCGTCCTCGCCCTCTCCATCTCGTCGTCCTCTCCTCCTCTCTCTGCTCCTCTCTCCTCTCTCTCGTCATTCGATCTCTCTCCTCATCTCTCTCTCTCTCTGCTCTCTCTGGTCCAGTCCACCCCTCCTCTTGTTCACGCTTTCTGTAATCGGCCTTCAACTCATTTATCGTCTCTCTCATCTCCTCTCGTCTGGTCCTGCTCTCCTCTCTCATCTGCTCTCTCGATCATCTCGTCTTCTGGCTCTCGTCTCCGTCTTTCGTCCCTCTCTCCTGTTCACTCTCTCCGTCTGGATCGTCAGGTCACGTTCCTCATTGCTCACGTCTTTTTGTATCCACTTCGTTTAACTTTAACTCCTTTCCGGTCATCGCCTCTCTCTCCATCCCCACCTTCCTCTTCTCTCTGTCTCCTTCGTCGTCTCGTCCTCCTGCCTGCGATCACTTCCTCTCTCTCTCCCTTCCTGCCCTCCTCTCTCTCTCGTCTCTCTTCTCTCGTCTCTCGTCTCTGGCCCATTGCTCCTATGTCGACGCCTCTCTCCGTGCCTCATTCTCGCTTATCCCTCGAAGAAACTCAAAAATATTTTACTGTGTAAGAAAGGGATTGCCTTAACTGCGTGTCTTCTCGATCACGTTTCCTGGAGAAAATTGGGACAGCCAAGAGGGCTGCGCAATTAATTAGCGAGTTTATCTTAGCTTTACTTCATTGAAATCTCTGATCTTCTCTACGTATGTTATAACAGCACTCCGACGCCACCTACATCAGAGTAATCACAATTCGATCGTGATGACATTACACATCACAGCACATCTACGACATACAACATCTCTATATCCATTCAACATAATATTATACTACTATATTATTACTTATATTAACTATATAGTATTCATTAATTTATAATTTATTCAATAAACTATAAATATAGTATAATATATTTATAAATTAATATTATATTAATTTATATATATATACTAATATATAACTATATAATATATATATATATATATACTCTAATACTGTTAATATACTTGTTTTATATATATTCATATATAATATTAATGATTATTATCATTATATATAGGGTACATGTCTTACTATATATAATACATATATAACTATATATATATATATAACTAGTAATACTATATAATTACGTTGTATGGGTGTTAGGTACGGTGTGGTCTTAGAGAGTGGCACCGAGTGCGTGATATAAGATGAGTGCTTAGTTTAGTATACCATAAGTGAGCAATGGAGATGCGCGATAGAGGTAGACAAGTTAAAAATGTCCTACTGTTATTATCACTAAGCTTATGGTGTGTCGCACTACCGCGTATCGTTCGCGCTTGTCTGCTACAAACAATAAAATCCACTCAGGGAAAACTGTGATCTGAGTAGATTAAAGTACTTAAATGCGAGTCATAGCTATGTAGAGTCATTGCACTATCTAAAGCATGTATAATAATTATATGTTCACGAGAGAGCAGGGATATTATATATGGAGAATGATAGAAAGAGAGGCGCACCTAACCAGACATATAGGGCTCAGAGAGAAGGTGTTTGCAGTCCAAGCATGACTGGATGAGGCGGGACTAGTAATGACTGATGTAGTGAGCGGTGGGTCAAACTCGGGGAATGACCCGGGTGATAGGTCGCGCTTGCTGCATGTGCCCTCAGTTAAGTGAGTGGATTCGCCATAGGTGAGGCTGTGGTATAGGCACTGCGACCAGTTGACCTGATACCTTATATATTAGGCGCATGCCGGGGGTATAGTAGCTGTGAGTATCATTATGAGGGACGGGTGATGACAGAGTAGTGATATAGTAGGCGGCTCGTTATTCTGGCTCCCGTGAGGTGATAAACTATTGCTCCCGTTGTATAATCATATACTAGCTAGCGGTCTTTATATAGTAGTACGCTAGTAGTATCAATTCAAATACCATTACTATGTGACATTCTAACTAATGCTTACATATTATGTAGATATCTACGTCGGAGTTTCAACGTCGAACAACTTGGTTTGATGTCATGATTGCGCTCTGATCTATGTCTGGGGAGCGCGTTTTTCAATATATAATAGTATGAGCGGTGTGTAGGTTAGATGCTTTAACAGTATAGTATAGTAAAAATTCATCTGGTGAGTATAGTATAGGATAGTATAGTATAGTTCATGTTATTATTGTTTGTTATATTAGCACTATTTATCTATTTACGTATCCCACTCTAATAGTAATAGTACTTTCTCATTAGAGACGTCTTATAGATATACTTGTGTATTATATATGATATATATATGGATATGGGCTTTATATATTAGTTATAATATAGCGGGTTGTATATAACTATAGTAGTAGTGGAAGTTATATTCATATATATATACTAGGTGGTACTCTGAATATATATAAGGGCTAGTGGTCGTACTTTAGGTAGTATATATAGGGAGCTGTTATACTACGGGTGCAGGGGGGTGCTATGTATAGTATATGTATAGGCGGTAGTAGTAGTACTAATACTATTATTATAGGTTTATATAATAATCTAGGCTATATATATATACTATATATATAGTATATTATAATTTGTATTTTAAACTTATAATTTTGTAATGCACCTTTGGTTCGTATATATAATTTATATATAAATATATATAATAGATCAAATAATATTATATAAGATAGTATATATAAATATATATATATTTATATAATACTATATATCATATATCACTTCCCTGCCAAAACTATTTTATGTTCTCTGTGATGGATATATAGTATATATAGTATTATATTGTACGTATATATAGTATATATATAATAGTATACTATAATATATATACTATATATAATAATATATATATATATATATATATGTATAATATATAATATGCTTTAGATTATATATAAATATAGTTTTCAAATTTCCTTTTTTTCTTCCACTGAAAGTATTTTTTTTCATAAAAATTTATTCAAAATATATTTAATTACTTTCCATTCTTCATTTAAAGATAATCTGACTCAAAGTTGTTCCAATTGCGATCTATATCGAACTGGACACAATCACCCCACAGCACACCTCATATATATATTATATATATATAGATATATAGCGTATATACAAACAATTTGTATACTATAGTACTATATATAGGGTGATATGAGTAATATATTAATATATATATATGTATAGTTCATCTATATAAGTATGATATACTATTATATATATAATATAATATATTAGGTTTAAGAATAGTATATATGAATATAATATATATATATAATATTATATATAGCTATATATACATCATATATATAACTATATATACGGGGGGTGAGGATAGTATTATATGGGGATTATGTATATAGGTAATTAATACTATATTATATATATTAATATATATATATAAGCTAATAGGTTGATGGACTATTAAAACCTTTGACGTTATAGTTTTTCTAGCAACTTACTTATGTCTCTCCCGACAATTTAATTTAATTTACTTTTAATTTTAATCATACATTGAAAAAATTACGGAAGTGTTATTTTCTCTGCGCATATTGTATTCAACCTAACATTTCTTCTCAAGATTACTTGTTTTCTTTTTTCCTTTTTAAAATTTTGACTCTAACAGTTCGATTTTCTTATCTTTCATTTCTTTCAATGCATTAAATTTGAGTTTCCTCCTTTCATGTGGAAATAGGAAGATGATTATGATATATTTGTTATATGGATAACTAGCTCTTAGTCATTAAAACTACAGACCTTTATGCATGTAATTATATTTTAACTCTTCTTTTGAAAATAGCGTTAAAGAAATGTCACTATCTTTTGTTTTTCTAGTGATTAATGATTAGTATTCGTTCAATGATTATATGTAACTTATAATTATATGTAAGCTCCTGTATCATGCAAAGCTCATAATTTTCCTTTTAAATATTCAAAATCATAATTAAGGGTACAGATTAATCATTAATAATTTTTTTTCAATTATTTTTAGTATCTGGCAGAAAATATGTACATTATGTTTAGCTTGAAAACTAAAACTACTCTTTATGACAGGGTTGGCATTAAAAAACCCACCCATAAAAAAGGCGCCCCCCCAAAAAAAAAATCCCATCTAATAAAACCAAAAAAAACATCTACTATGTGTTTATTTTGTTTTTTCAAGCCACTGTTTATCTTTGGTAGTAATATTACTTTATATGTGATTTTGAAAAAAAAAATTAATATTCATCTAATAAAGCTGACTATTGTGCTGTATATTTTCCCATTTATTCGAATTTATGCCTATTTTGCATACGTTTTACTTCAGATACTTTTAACTTAACTATAGGCCTTTTCTAAAGTCATTCTAAATAAAATTTATCAATTTAAAAGACGGATAACATTGTTGGTTAAATTTACGTACAAAGGTTAATTATGCTTGTAATTTAACTGATCGTATAATATAGAGCTTATGCCCCTTATTGGAAACACTGTAGCTGAAATTAAAAAATTTTTCAGTTAAAAGTAATGTTCATAGCCGAATAATTGTTACCATCATGTCTTGAATTTAAAAGTTTATTTGCGTGTATGGACTTGAATTGGCAGAATTGAGACTGATCAGAACCATAATATTCTAACACTTACTATTTACATTCAGTAATGTTAATCGACCATCAGATTTTCCTATTTTGGATTTGCGCTTTAATTATTAAAACAATATCTTTCTTTCTTAGATATTCTACGAATTTATATATCCCTTACAACTTTATTTAACTCTCTTCTATAATATTCTTTTCACAACATATTCACCCAACAAAACAAGATACCTTAAGAAAAATTGTGTCTTTTCATTTACTCTATAATTTTCTTATCATTAA
>JABUQX010055274.1:15000-22500 GCA_015478945.1 Trachelipus rathkii
ATATACATATATATATATATATATAATAATAACTTTAATATATATATATATATATATATATATAATAATATATAATAATATATATAACATATATATATATATATATATATATATCATATATAACAACATATACCATATATGCTGGGGACGAGACCAACTGGGTGTTACTAAAGGTATGTTCAGTATTATTTGCTAAATAAAGAGTGCTTAGATTACACTAGAATCTCGCCGAGGAAGGAGAAAGTAGCTGCAAAGGAAAAAGGATAAGTAAAAAAGTAAAATACGGAAAGAGAAGAAATGTTTCCCGATTTCGATATCGGGGACTAGTGGAACTAACTAGTGTTGGGACTGTAATCCTGAAATCATTGATGAAAACCGTATGTTGATTACAAATGAAGAAGTTTATCTCAAGCAGCAGTTACCTAAATAAATGGTATGAAATGCGAAAACTCATCGGAGTAAATAAATTCAGAAAAGTTTGCTATTATACAGGTTTGGAATTACCTACGAAGTAGCTGAGATTGACAGATAAGTTTATAACTAAAAAAATAGTAAGTGTGTTCCTATTATGTTGACTTTAAAGTGCTAAATTAACGTGTATTGAACTTTAAACTTTTAATGATTGATTTAAGTGAAGTCCTATTATTTATCTAATTTTGAACATGGTCAGAATAAATCTGAACAAAAATAAGTTGATTTAGGTTCTTCAAACTATTACGTTTTCGATGACTAAATTAAGTGACATTTTAAAATATTTACAGTGTTGAAAAAGGTTAACTATAATATTATATAAATGCTCCTCCGTGTTATTTAAAAAAAATTAATGCTCCTGTGTGTTGTTTAAAGGTATTAATGCTCTTTTGTGTCGTTTAAGAATATTGATGACTGCGCCGCTCCTCAGTTTTGCTCGCCTCAATCGTTGAAGAAGATCTTTTGCCTCCGCTTGTCTGTGATTTATATAATAAGGTTTATTTAATTTATGAGTCGGAACGAATTATTTAATGATTTAGTTATTTTATGTATTCATTATAATATAGAAAACTTGTGGAATTTTTATAATCTCTTCCTTCCATTTTTGCATAAAAATATATATAGGACCATTTTGGTCATAAGGGTCCGCAAAGAATTTATATGTTGCTGGAGACGTCCGGTAACATTATTTGGTGGCCGTAGCGGTTTCTTTGGACGAATCTTTGGTATTTGCAAAATGGAAGGGAGAAAAAAATTAAACCCATTGAATGAGTGGGGTTACCACAAGAAATGTGTCGTTTGTAGGTCGATAGAACATTTTGGAAAAAACTGCCCATTAAAAGGTCAGTGGGCTAAAGGTAAGTGCACTAATGATGCATAAATTTTATTTTAAATAACATTTAAGTTAATATATACGTAACTACTATAAACAAAAATTTCATTTTTGTAAAATTATTTTATGTAAATTTAGCTGAAGCCAATGTCACTCTTACGTGTTCGAACAAACTATACTTATATACATGGGTAACAACGATATCCGATAACTTACGATTATCGGAAAAAACAATCGATATCCGATAACATTACCTCAAACCGGACTATTACAAAAAGTCGAAATTGGCCGACTTGTTTTGATTTTCGGAGGGTTATTATTTTTTTTTTTTTTAACAATTTTAAATGTAAGTGAAACAAAAAAAAAAAAAAAAACTAAAGAATTTTTTTTATTCAAATTTTGTAAATTAGATTATTATAGTTTTAATACAATAGGTACACAAATGGCAGTCACCTTAGCAACATAATTACCGTCTTTTTTAATTCAGCAGCTGTAACCGAAGGGTTCGTAAGCACCTCTCTTCGCAGCAACATATCTGTCTTTCGGGTAGTCAGTCTCTTTCTCCAAAACCCAGGTTTTCTTTTATGAATTACGTTGGGAGCCATTCCTTTGGCGGCAAAAACGACGCGTCTTATGGTTGCTTCTCCATGGCTAGCACGACGCATAATCTCTTTCATTGGAACCAACTTCCTTCCTGAGTGCAAGTATCAAGGCCTTCACTAAAATCTAATAAGTGTTTAAGCATTTCTAAATATGAACTTCAAGCAATAACTCGGCACACATTAAAACTAATAAAGTTGATGAAATTCAACAGCATACGTGCGTACTACAGAAACATCGACCGCTTAAAACCGTCCGGACAACACTGACGAAGCTTAGCAAGCGTTCTCCTTTTGACACGTATATACAAAGCTGCCGGACGTACGATTCTTCCACTAGCCCAGCTGCTTCCTTACTTTTTAGATGTACCCCTAAGACGAAAATACATGTCAGTGGTTAGTCTTTTTAATATATATATATATATATATATATATATATATATATATATATATATATATATATATATATATATATATATATATATATATATATATATATATATATATATATATATATATATATATGTATGGGAAAGATTTACATTCCAAAGGAGCTTCGTTCGTATGTAGATATACCTGAAGCGCGTGACGTCATAGTCCAACGTCAGACTCTTCATGGGTCACGTTTGACTGTGACGTCAGAAGTTGCGTACATTACGCTTGTAGTCAGAAATATATATATATATATATATATATATATATATATGTTATATATATATATATATATATATATATATATATATATATATATAGTAAAATCAAATGTCCCAAATGGTTTTGAGATTTATAGAGTACGAATAGATTGTTGCCAATAAATGTCCCAAAAGTACTCATTTTGGGATTTATTGTTTTTTGGGTATATCACTAACGAATACCCACGGGTGGTCCGCCGCCCCGATGACAGGAGTCGGGGTCTCTCGGCCTCTAGGTGGACTACGGGGGGGACTAATCCCCCCCTCCGGGGATGGTCTCCGGAACCCCCGCTCTTTGGTCTTTGGGTGTCGCGGGGTTCCTCCGATCCCCTCCGGGGTATGAAACGTCCCCCTTCGTCCCCTCATGCTAAGAAGGGTAAATACTCCATTTTAGGGGGCTCCTTGACTCACTGTGCGGTAAAAAGTAACCCTAAACTTTACTGATCCACTGTGCTGTAAAACTAGCCCTAACTTTTACTGATATACTGTTTAGTAGCTGCCGAAAGATAATATGGCCTTTATGTAGTTTATGTAGTTTGGCATATATATATATATATATATATATATATATATATATATATATATATATATATATATATATATATATATATATATATATATATATATATATATATATATATTACGTCAACAAGTTTGGCAAAAAAATACAATTTACATGTCAAAATAAGTTAAATTTCTCACCTTTATTAAACTGAAATGAAATATCGATTATATAAATCTTTTTCTTCTAATCTTTACTTGTATTATTGCAGAACAGGCAATATAGGACTTTCAACACCTATTAAATTATTTTAAATATAAAATAAACATTATTAATTAGTGATTAGATCACACCTTGTCACAGTAAAAAATATGTTAGAACTGAGCAAAGTAAAATTATTTCCTATATATTTAGCAACTCTGTCATGTAGCTAGTTTTATTACAATATTCGCCAAAAGAGCAAGATTTCAAAAGACTATTCAAACAGACGAACATTATATATATATATATATATATATATATATATATATATATATATATATATATATATATATATATATATATATATATATATATATATATATATATATATATATATATATATATATCCCGTTCGGTAATATATACAGTGTGACGACAGAGTATAAAGCCCTTACGCAAACCCACGTCACAGTATGACGTCACGCATTCATTTCAGCTATACGTACATACGAACGAAGTTCCGTTTAAATATATATAAATGCCATATATATATATGGTATATATAGCAGTTAGCATATATATATATAGAGTATATATGAGCATATATATATATAGTGGAGCATAAGAGTATAGCAGCATATGGGTTGATGAATTTTATCCCGATTGTTCTAGTTTTTTTTTTTTTTTGTTTTTTTTTAATATATTGCTACTATATGATACCAACAATGAATTTTAGTGGTAACGGACATGATTCAAAAGTTCGAAGTATTTTTAAATAATTTTTAAAAATCACATTTTTGTTAAATAGTTTTAAAAATGAAATATCTCGAAAAGTACGACACTTACAGAAAAACCAATTACATATTTGGAATCAGCGTATAAGGCTTATTACACAAATGTAAAAAAAAAAAAAAAACATTTTTTTCAAAAATTAAATATCTCAAAAAGTACGACACTTACAGAAAAACCAATTACATATTTGGAATCAGCTTTATATGCTTCTATTATAAAATATAAAAAATTACTAAAAATAAAAACGGCAAAAAAAAAAAAAATTAGGGGGCTCGAGCCGAGGGGAAAAGAGGGGGGACGTTTTCCATACCCCGTAGGGGAGGGGCGGAGGAACCCCCGCGACACCCAAATACCAAAGAGCGGGGGTTCCGGAGACCCTCCCCGGAGGGGGGGAAATAGTCCTACCCTGTAGTTCCCTCGGAAGGCCGAGAGACCCCGACTCTGCCATCTTTGCGGTTTACCCTTGGGTATTCCCTTAGAAAAAAAATTAAAAACTGACGGAGTTGTAAAACGTAAAAGGTCCTATATATTTTTGAATCATGTCCATTTACCACTTAAATTGATTATTAGGATCATATACTAGAAATATATTAAAAAAAAAACAAAAAAAAAATTCAAAACTGACGGAGTCGTAAAACAGAAGAGGTCCTATATATATATATATATATATATATATATATATATATATATATATATATATATATATATATATATATATATATATATATATATATATATATATATATATATATATATATATATATATATAGTGTGCCTTGACTTACGAGTTTAATTCGTTCCGTTACTGAGCTCGTAATTCAATTTGCTCTTATTTCAAATAAATTTTTTTTCATTGAAATTAATTGAAATTACATTAATCTTTAAACTGTCACCCTAGTATTTTTTTTTTGTTATGTGTTTTTAAATAAGAAAAATATTTATAAATAACAAATATTGTATAAAAACATAATAAAAAAGAATGTAAAGAAACAAACTGGTTTATAAAGTGTATATTTACATTGGATATCAGACAACTTGAGCTTAACTTAATTTTCTTCACTGGTTTTTGGCTTTTTCGCCACGCTTTCCTCACTTACACTTGCAAGGCGTTTTAAGAAAAACCTGTCCAAGGAAGTTTGTTTCTTCCTCCCTTTCAGAATGTTTCACAAATGAGTTAGGCAAGTGTCATTAAATAGCTCCGATGCACGACCAGTTGCAACTTTTTCTGGGTGCTTCCTTTCAATAAACTCTGAAAATCTCTAGCGGCGGCTCGTACCTCAAATTTTGGCTCGCAATTCAAAGCAAAAAATCGACCGAGTGACAACTCGTATCTCGGAAATCTCGTAAGTTGGGGCACTCGTATGTCAAGGTACCATATATAGATAAAGAAGAGCATATATATAAAAATAAATTATATATATATATATATATATATATATATATATATATATATATATATATATATATATATATATATATATATATAGCTTTAAATATAGAGAAACCGTTTTCTGTATCTTAAAAACTATTAATGCTACAGTAAAACGGAATACATTGCTGAAATGCTGGTCCAACGTAGTTTTATGCAATTGAAAAAAAAAAAAAAAAAGCCTATATTAATAGATATGGAGAAAGGAATCCATTTTTGAATCCTGGTAAAATTTACATAAGAAAATGTGAAAAATAAATATAAAAAAAAATATTGTTACTATTATAGTAAACTGAATTGAAGGATTATATAAAAGCCAATTATCGTTGAAATAGACTTTCTATTAAATCTTGCTTTATACGGCACACTAGGGGGCTCTAGCCGACCAAAGGGGGGGATGTTTCATACCCCGTAGGGAGGGGCGGAGGGAACCCCCGCGACACCCAAACACCAAAGAGCGGGTTCCGGAGACCCTCCCCCGGAGGGGGAATGGATCCCCACCCAGCCCTGGTATTCTTAAAAAAAGCAAATTTAATAGAAAGTCTATTTATTTTAACGAGTAACCAATAAAAGTCTCTAAATAGGCCCTCCAATCATATTACTATAATTATTAACAATAATTTTTTTATTTTTTAAGTTTTTTACATTTTCCATATGTGAAATTTACCAGGATTCCAAAATGTATTCCTCTTTGATATTCTTGTGCTATTTGAGCCATATTTTTTTATTTGAATCATCTTTTTTTTTTTTTTTTTTTTTGCTACTTTTTTTTTATTTCAATAAAATTTGACCATCATTACAGCAATGTATTCCGTTTTACAGTAGCATTAATAGTTTTTAAGATACATATGACGGACAATCTAAATATTAATATATATATATATATATATATATATATATATATTTATATATATATATATATATATATCTATAGTATAGTTTATATCCTTTAAAAGCAGTTTAAATAAATATATATATATATATATATATATATATATATAGTATATATATATATATATATATATATATATATATGAGCGAGGGGCTTGAAAGTAAACGTGATAAGAGTAAGGTTATGGTTTGTGAGTGAGGACAGTTCCTCAGTGTGTGAAGTTATGTTAAATGGTGAGCAGCTAGAACAAGTGTGTCTGAGTTTAAATATTTAGGGTATATGTTGGATGAGAAGGGAACGGACGATGCAGAGTGTAGTAGGAAAGTTGTGAATGGCAGGAAGGTGGCTGGTGCAATTAAATCGTTGGTGAAATGCAAAGGGACTAAGTCTTGAGTGTGCTAGGGTCTTATATGAGGGTATGTTGTTACCTGTGTTATTGTATGGTAGTGAGACTATGGTCTGGAATAAGAAGTATAGATCTAAAGTTCAATGTGTTCAGATGGACAATCTTAGGGGTGTGCTAGGTGTGAGAAGAATTGATAAAGAGAGGAATGAACGTATTAGAGAGTGGTGTGGTGTGAAGAAAGGGGTAAATGAGAGAATAAATGAAAGTATGTTGAGATGGTTTGGTCATGTGGAAAGGATGAATGATAGTAGGTTGGTTAAGCGGATGCATAGTGGTGAGTGTGTTGGGAACCGACCGGCTGGGAGACCGAAGAGAAAGTGGATTGAGTCGGTGAACGAATGTCTGAAGGAGAGAAATGTGAGTTTGGCAGAGGCGAGAATAAAGGTGCAGGATAGGAGAGAATGGCGGGGTTTTGTATGGGGGCATGGTTGTGGCCCACCTGGGCCAGGGGATGAACCCTTACATTGACGATTTACCATAGTGAGGTCCGTCGCGGTCCCATGATGCTCTAGGGTGGATTTTCTGTCTGTGACGAGCTCTCACTAATTAATGGTACAGAGGGGGCGGTAAGGCTGGGCTTTCTTTTCGACGTTTGTCATGTTCTCCTACTGCTTTTCTTTTCCGATGCTTGTACACCAGTTGCACCTTACCCCAAATCTTGGGCCAAGAAAAAGGGGAAGAAAA
>JABUQX010055274.1:25000-27500 GCA_015478945.1 Trachelipus rathkii
GCACAAGGAGCTGTGTACTGCAATTGAAGGAGGGTCAAAGCGGGGTCGGAGCTGCTCAACAGACAGTGAGACATCCAGCAAAAAGCGTCAGACCACCATTCTCCAGTCTATGTCGAAAATATTCAAACAGAAGAGAGCTCTTGAGTTGCTTTACAAGTAAGTGTTTTATTTTAAGTACAGGTTAACTATAAGTGGTATCACAACTAACAGGTTGAAAAACTAACAGAATACAGTCCATACAAAAATTTTCGAATTTGAAATACCAAGTTTCATTTGTCATTAGTATCATTTTTCATCAAATATTTTTGCTTCTAGATTTCTGCTACATGACATTGGGCCTATTCACATTGTGGAGTCTGAGTTCTTTGCCGAGTTCCTGTCCTACCTAAACTCTGATTTCCACCTCCCAGAAGAAAAGTGATGAGGGATTTTGATATCATATGTCATGCAAAATAGGGAAGGCTAATTTAACCAACATTATCAGTAAGGTCAGTTATGTGGCCACAAACGCAGACAGCTAGACTGGGAACAACAGGAGTTTTCTGGACATGACGGTTCACTGGATTAATGTGAATACTTTGATGAGAGAGAGAGAGAGAAGTCTGTCCTTGCCTGTAGAGAGTTATCCGTGTCTCAGACCAGCACAGTCCTAGCCAACAATATTACGGATATTCATCAACAATTTGGCATTGAGCATAAGGCCAGTAAAAATCAATATGAAATAATAACGTAATGCTGAAAAAAATTATAACCAAATTAATAAGGAAACAACTAAATTAAAAAATTTATCTTCAGGTTGTCTGCATTACAACAGATAACGGTGCAAATTTCTGTGCAGCCTTTCGGGTGGATGCTCATGCAAAAACGGGTGACGAAGAGGAAGAAGAACAGGTACCGATTGCAGAGATAGTGGTTACGCCTGAAGAGATGGAGCAAATTAGTGACACAGAGGTTCTGCAGACAAAACCTCTCCAGCTAGAAAATCTGCTTGAAGAACATGATGCCCTTAGCCTACCTAAACATCGCCGTTGCATTTCCCACACATTAAACATCTTGGCTACTAGGGATGTTTCAAATGTTCCTCGCTGGTTCTCTGGTGCCAAGGATCCATTTAATAAGACACTTCTCAAATCACAAGTGTTACTCGCTGGAACTCCCTATACGATTCTATGACACAAATAAACAACATTTGCATGGAGCAAAAGCCTTGTCTTCCAGTATTTAATAAAAGTGATAAGGAGGTAATTGCGGATCGAAATAATGACGCCTATTGCTATTAGGCTTGTTTGATATGTTGCAGGATGAGAAGAATGCGTGCGCGAGAGTCCTATTCCCAATCTCTTCCTCCTCAAGGGACAAGATCGGGGAAATGCAATGAGTTGGAAAAATTTAACTATGCCAAAAACTTACTTGCTAAAGCAACCAAAGCCAAACAAAGGGAAAGAAAAGGGCTTTGAACCAAGGTTCAGCAGTATCTTTGATGATTTTGATTTGCTTATGGCAACAGCCCTGCACCCTCACTTCAAACTCGGAGTGGTACGTAGGTTAAATGAGGGGAAGTACCAAGCTGTCAAGACCAGGATATTGGAGGAAATAAAGTGTAATATTGCATCGAATCTTACTACTCCACATTAAGACACTGAATGTGATGTGACTGAGTCTGAAAGTGACCCATTTAAGGTAGTTATTTTTTTAATTTGGAGCAACTCAAGCATTTCTTGTATTATATATATATAGCAGTTAGTATATATATTTATATATATATATATATATATATATATATATATATATATATATATATATATATATATATATATATATATATATATATATATATATATATATATATATATATATACACAATAATCTACTGAAATATTGTTGAAATAAAACTTAAAAAAAGATTTGAGTTCTTGATACCATTTCTAAATTGTTCAGAAAACTGATGGCCCCATATATCCAGCAGACACATCTTTGGAGAAGTTGGGACAAACCTTGGATAGCTGGGCTGCAGAAGTTCACCACAGTACCCCTCTCACTAGGAACCTGTTTCCGTGTGAATACCAGAAGGTCTGGGTGGACTTGTTTATTAAGTATAATACCCCATTAGCCAGCTCAGCGGCCGTGGAGAGGTTGTTTAGTCAAGGCTCTGATATTCTAAGAGCAAAGAGGGCAGCCATGGCATCCAGCAATTTTGAAAAATTTATCTTTATGAAAGGGAATATGACCCTATTCAGAATGCAAGAGGAGAGCGAGGAGAAAGATCACAGATAATTGAATAAGATTAAAATCTTTCTCATTTTTTGTTATATATATATGTAAATTCCAGGAGAAAGAAATATATATATATATATATATATATATATATATATATATATATATATATATATATATATATATATATATATATATATATATATATATATATATATATATATATATTAAAAAATTATTCATAATTCATCTTTAAATACTTCCGAGCTTTATTTTTTTATATATT
>JABUQX010055274.1:30000-42500 GCA_015478945.1 Trachelipus rathkii
ACATTATTTTTATTCTTATACACTGCTATCCAGTGTCCATTGCTCGATACATCCCGGGGAGAAGTGTTGAAGATAAGTCCAGAGTCGGTGTCCAATTTCACAGAGCTAAGTTCATTACAGGCGAATACACCTAAAAATCTTCTTTCGTTTCTAAAGGCATTTAATATTTCTTCTTCATTCATCTTTAATAATTCAATATTATATTTCGTACTCTGTCAATCTCGATGATTTGAGGATGCTCCAAATACACCAGAACTGAGATTGAGGATGTCAAACTTTGTCCAAATTTGAGATTCAGTCCTAATGTTCCTTTTCTTAGGATATTGAGATGATAAGCATTACAAGCTGAAAGATCAGCTGTGAGATCGTACGCATATAAATTACTGTTTTCAGCATAAGTCTTGAGATCGATACCTGTGCCGTTATCGCCGCAAGATACAGTATTGGCAAATAAATCGTAAAAAGGACGCGAACATTGAGAATGGGAGCCTTCGTATATCATCTCATAATCACGACCGTATGGTTGACCATTCATGTAAACTGATACCTCTAAGTCCGAAATGGGTAAATTTAAAGGCAGACTTTCCATAGTTTCCAGAATAAGCATCGTGTTCTACAATTCCTATTATTACTTTCTGAGGTAAGCTACCATTGACGATGTTAGGTATATTAATACTCGATAAGCCTTGGGTAAAGTTAAAAATTTTAGTCTCAATTCTCTTGATTGGATATTTTGCTGTATCAGTCAAAAGAGATTTCTCGATTTCCATATGTTTAATGGGAGATAATTTCACTTTACGTACATAAAGATAAGCATCCAGTAATTTAAAGATAGGTTTTGGAGCTGTAGTTGTGGCTAAAACATTGCTTTGAACATTAAGAGCAAATTGAGGTGTAGATCTAGTTAACCTGATGCGTGCGTCCACTGATGGTAGAATAAGTCTTTCCTGAGAGAATATATCACCGTTTACATGTCCTACATATATATTCGTATGTGTTATTTAGATTTAGATGCCTGGTTCTATGTTTCACATCTTTTAAGTTGTAAAACTATGATTGGTAGATGAGATTCATTCGCATCTTGAGAATAGTTTAGTAAAGTTTCAATATAACTTCGATAAGGGTAACTTGCTGCTGATGAGCCTAGAGATGTTTCATTTAAAAATACCTCAAGTTGATTAAAACATGTATACAAGAAATTTGTCTCGGTTGATACTATGTGATCGGTTCCTGCGAGATCTGAACCATCTTCGTTTACTAACTTAGTCTTCAGATATAAAAACACATTCGAAGGGTCAAGATATTGGTCAGAAGTCCCGGGGATATTGAATTCGAGAGGCACATCAGTATTTGTGATTGCGTGAACGGGGTTAATACTGATAAAATTGGATTCACTCACACTGATCTGTGTAGGGTTCACTGAGAAGAGATCCAATTCACTCTTACAACAATCTGGACTGGAGGGGTGGAGGAAATGCATCTTGCTGCTACAGTCGTCTGGCGTATAATGAGGAGAGATTTGTTTAAACATTCCTTATATACGAAATAGTTACAGGTTGTCATTATTTATATAAAAAGATTACCACTTATCATCGTTAGAGGCCAACACATCAATACACTTTTTTTCTTTTTTTTTTGCGGTCCTTTCCTATTCCTCTTTACAGGTTTTTACGGCGACCTACACCTTGGCCATCAGTCATCTTACGTCGTATTTTCCGTTTAACATCATCTAACATTTCATCAGCTATATCGGCTGGGGTTCACATTTTTACAGCTGCTCGAGAGTCGGTCGACACCGCCCATATCTTGGAAAGTATCTATACCTGTTCTAGCTGCTTTTTTAGCGAGGTATTTACCTCCTGATTTAAACAAAAGGATAGCACGTCGGAACAACGACGCAAAAAACCCTAAACCATATCCCCTCTGCATTCTTGAACCCCTGAAGACTTTTTCTCTTTCCATTATTATTATTATTATTTAACGGAGCTTCTTTCTTATATGTACTTTACACACAGCTGTCCCAACTGTGAATGGATAAGGTTTCCCTTCTACATCTCTTATATAAACACTCTTACGGTCTTAAAATGAGCATTATTCAGAGGTATATAGTGTACACTAGGGAAACATAACTCTTTTATCTTTAGGAAAATGTATCACTCTCAGTAACTGAGCCTTAGTGTTTCCAACATACTGGGGTTCTACAATATCGCTGTAAACATATGCTACACCGGGGTCGTGTAACATCTTTGAAGGCTCGCACACAAAATGTAATGAATCATCGGTGTTGCTTTTTGCAACAAGCTTATCTATATACTCTTCCATAGAGGGGATATAACGTATTAATTCATTCAGAGGCGTTTTGATATCGTTAATGCTCAATATTGTGTCATCACGTAGGTAATTACATTTACGAAACCAGTCGGAAGTGCGGAAAATAAATAAACTTCTATCTTTCAGGTTTACTTGAGCTTGAGATTTTAAAGTGATTAACACATTGTCTTCGTTGAATGTTTTATTAACTAGAAATACTAAATCTTTACATATACGACTTGATCCAAATTGTTTGTTTAAGTCTATGAGATTTATAGAGACCGCGGTTTATTAAATATCTTTCAAAGAAATATTCTTTGCCAGTTATCACGATAACATCCATATCTGTGTTAATTTTTAATACATTTTTAACATGCTCAACATTTCTAAATATCATAAATGCCATATGTGAATCAGGCATATTCTCGATACGTGCATCTAATATCATTTCACATAACCCTACTTCATACATTTCTCGTTCGAGTTTTAAGGGACTCAATAACTCTGTAGTAAAGTCTGATATTTTATTTTCGGGATATAGGTCCATAGAAGCCGATGACGGCAACGTTAAATAGAAATGATCTTCACTCTCTATGTTCACAAAGTAAACTGATCAATGTTTCTTAATTTCACTAGCATTTATATAACTATTAAACTTCGTAGGATAACCTACCCATTTGACAAAATACTGTTTATTTTTACCTTCCCTTTAGATCCTAATATTTCTTCTATTTTATATTCGTGACTCTTAGGATCAAACCGTATTTTCTGTATTTCTTGTTTATAGAATCCTCCTTTTATTTTTTCACCATCTAAATCCTCAAGATAGTATAATTTTAACCTGTCTCTAGGGAATTCTCTGACGGAATCTACTTTAAAAACTTCTCTCGACCATCCAGCTTCATACCCTTTTCTGAAATTCTCGTCAGTCCTGGATACTCTTACATAATCTCCAGCTTTAACACCCGTGCTATCTTTTATTTTTCCCATTGTGTTGATAGGTACAGAAGGTTTCGTCTTCACCATCTCTACAGGTATTCTTAAGTGTTCTATGATAAGACCGGATTAAAGGGAGAAGCAAGCCAGGTCTTGTAGTATATCAAAATATTTAAATGTATTCATCTTCGTAAAATACCTATGCATTCTTTCTTTTATAGTTCTTTGTACTCTTTCAACTATTGCAGCTTTATTAACTGCAAATGTGTTGTAGTATCCTATGTCATACTCTGTAACTATTTCTTGAAACTCTTTGCCTAAAAATTCTGCACCTTTATCTGTCCATATAATTTGGGGATATCTGGCATCTACATTTATAATTTCTCTGACTGCTGCAGCAATAGTCTTTGATTTTTTTATCTTTTAAAACCCTTAACATAAGTACCGGGAAAATACATCTATCACAAAAGAATATATTGATAACCTTCGTTGTAAGATTTATATTTTATCATATCTGTCAAGTCTAGTTGCCATACGTTATCTAAATGCGGAGCTATGGTTTTCCGTGTCGGAAATTTTTTTCGTATAGGTTTATGAAGGGTAAAAGCATCCTCACCTTCTAAATATTTTTTCAATTCTTTTTTATTAATTTGAGGAAACTTTGAAGCGAACCTTGAAAAACCACCGTAACTGTATGGTTGTTTCACATCAAAGTAATATTTATCGACCGCTTCCTTAGCCTCCATGACTCACAATGACGTTAACAATAAAGATTATATTCATTTATAGTGAAAGGTGATATAAAAACCGAATGTCTATATGAAATATTTTATTTTTAATTACAAAATAATATTAACTATTTTAAATTACAAATCTAAAAAACATAGCAGATGTATACAGAAAGATAACATAGCTTATATACATTATTTTAAATTACAAACAATACAATCATATAAAAATTACAATAAATAATTAGGAACTAATCCATTTTGAAGCGATGTATGGTTTTTTTCTTATTCTACCTGCACTTGAACGTAATGTGTTTCTGCTTATCAACTTTAACCTGTCCGATGCGAAAGAAGTACCAGAGGGACTCGCATCAGGTCTAGGAGACATTGGAATATTATCCAGATCCGCTAATCTTTGTTTATTCTGGATTAAAGTTCTCGGAAAATTAATAGTCTGAAGTTCTTGTTTGATCCTGTTCCATCCTGCTACAGGAGCCTTCCTCCAATCACGCGAGAGATCGGATATCAAGTCAACAATATTCGAACCAGCTATTGTTTCTCCGTCAATAATGATTTGACCGAGCTCGTTCCATGTAATCTGATCTTTTAAAATATTATATAGAGCTAAACCCGTTTTCTTACTTCTCATCGGTAAGCTTTCCTCGAGTACATGTTTAAAATTATCTTCTCATTTCATCTTTATCTTAGTATCTGTTGCTAGAGCTGAATCTTCCTTAGGTGAATTTATTAAAACTTTTAGATCTACTAATTTTTGTATAGCATTTTGATATAGGATTCTTTTTTCATGAATGTTAACATCAGAGTTTAATATTTGATGCAGTTCCTTCTCGTAATTATTTATCTGTTCAACTTGCGGATCATATAAACTCAAAGGCTGCTGTTGGAGCAACTGCTGATAAGGGTTATACCCAAACTGTTGCAGCTGATGGTTTGATTGAGGTTGTTCGAACTGTTGTTGTTGTTGTGGTTGTTGTTGTTGTTGTTGTTGTTGTTGTAGAGGTAGGGTTCCTGTATTATATTTCATCTTCTCATAATCGCTGTAGGGTAAAACCACTACCTTCATCATTGAGCAAGCCACTTGGTTATCAAAGGGGCTATAACGGAAAAGAGTAAAGGTAGGAACACACCTCCACCTTTCTGTAATAGCTTCTTTTTATTTTTAAGTTTTCTTACGTTACCAGCAAGTTTTTTAATGATGTTTCTATGACGACGCAGCTTTACCTTCTGAGGTCTGTTTAAAGGAACATTTCCTTTTATAAAGATTTAGGCATACTTCAGCTATACATTGTATAAATTTTCATCTTCACAGATCAGTTTACGTTTCAGAAGGTTTCAGGTTTTTAAATTTTTCATAAGAGGTAAATAATCTGGTACTAGAGTACTCATTATTCAGGTATGTATACTGTCTCAACCTCGTTAGGTAAGATATTTGTACGCAGCAACACTCTATGGGTGTTCTTAGGATGAAGTTCACAGAGTAAATAACCGTGAGGGATAGATGTAACTTCTTTATATACTTTTAGGAACTCTTTACGTTGAGTAGGGAACATTTGGGTAGCCACAACATTGACCTGACTCATATCCCTTCTTTGCCCGAACAAGATTAAATACTGTGTGTTTAAAGATACATCACGCATATACTTATTCTGATGAAAGATATTCTGTGTTATAAAAAATACAGTGATGTTTAAATGATGAGAGTAAACTGTGAAGGTTTCCGCTATATCCTCATTCAATTTATGCATCAAATCGTCAAGGATTATAATTTTATGACCAGGTAAACATTGAAGAGCTTTTATGTCATATAAACCTTCGTGAAATTGAATTACATCTTTGTAATCTTTAAACTTTTCTTGGTAAACACTGTAGCACCATATGATTTTAACAGGTTGTTGTTCAAAAATCTCAACCTCTTTTAAAATGTTTAATAACAGGAAGGTTTTCCCGCATCCTGTTGGACCCGACACAAGACATGTAGCAGGTGCGCGGAACATAAATTTACCAACCTCCATTCTAGGTTGACACCCGAACACTAATGAATAAGAAAAGGTTTGCACCTATGTTATAAATGGTTCACTAGATCAATAGATCAATAGATCAATAGATCATGGATGGGTAGGAGGGAGGAGGGGAGGACAGTTTGATTTACTGATTTACTGTTTTAGGGTCTGTAAAACATAACAATTTTAATAAAAAAATATGACTTGAATCAATAGATCAATAGATCATAACAGGGTAGGAGGGTGGTGGGGAGGGCAGTTTGATTTACTGATTTAGGGTATGTAAAACATAACAATTTTAATAAAAAATATGACTTGAATCAATAGATCAATAAATCATAACAGGGTAGGAGGGTGGTGGGGAGGGCAGGTTGATTTACTGATTTATGGTATGTAAAACAACAATTTTAATAAAAAATATGACTTGAATCAATAGATCAATAGATCATAGCGGGATAGGAGGGTGGTGGGAGGGCAGTTTGATTTACTGATTCAGGGTATGTAAAACATAACAATTTTAATAAAAAATATTACTTGAATCAATAGATCAATAGATGGGTAGGAGGGGGGTAGGGAGGGTTGTTTGATTTACTGATTTAGGGTATGTAAAACATAACAATTTTAATAAAAAATATAACTTGAATCAATAGATCAATAGATGGGTTGGAAGGGGGTGGGGGGGTTGTTTGATTTACTGATTTATGGTATGTAAAACATAACAATTTTAATAAAAAATATGAATCAATAGATCAACAGATCAATAGATCACGGATGGACAGAAGGGTAGCAGGATGGTGGTTTGATTTATTGATTTACTGCTTTAGGGTATGTAAAAACGCAAATTTTTACGTTATAAACATGAAAAGCATAAAAATTTAGTAAAAACAAAAATAAATTTAAAATAAAAATAATAGAACTTATTAAAAGAAAAACAGAAACAGACGCTTTGCGTTCTCAAGCATACTTTGATATTGATCGCGCCTGCGCGTGGGCGCGCGACCGCGCCCGTTTCGCGTCGGATCGCGCGCCGGCGAGCGCCTGCGGGCGCACGCACGCGCCGGTTTCGCGTCGGATCGCGCGCACACGCGTCGGCCAGGGGCCTGCTGACACAACCCGCATCGCCATGAGGGAGCCTCAAACACCCATAATCGAGATCTACATACTTATAAACATATATTTTAACACCTATATTGTATTATTATACAAATATTTACTATCCCAGCACCGCACCGGAACCAGCACCGGTGCCGTTGCCAACTCAAACTCTACAGATTCAGACTCCTTTCTCCTTCTTCTATACACTATCCAAATTTCAACCTTCTACGATCAATTTAATTTTTAAGGGGCTGCGTCCCCCCTTACGGGGGACGCAGGGGTACGTAATCTGAAACCTTTAGGCCCATCCGAACTCATTCATTCTGGACGCGTCAAAAAGGGGGCGTAGCGACATATTTTGCTTTCGCACTGGGAGGTACCCCCTATATACATCCTAGAGACTTGAAAATTCGTATGTGATCAGTTTAATACCTCAATAGAACATATAACAAGTTTGAAAGCGATACCTATAATAGTTTTTGAGAAATCGCTGCTATCGCTCAAACCGGGGCCATACTACTTTATACACATATATATATATATATAATATATATATATATATATATATATATATATATATATATATATATATATATATATATATATATATATATATATATATATATAATATAATGTTTAAAGTGCATTTATATATTTCTATTGTGTGTGAATGTGTGTTTTTGCTTTTATTTTTAGCGTATGATGGCTATAGGGGCCTGCCCGTGAGCTGTGACATTTGGTGAAAAAAAAGTTATACTGTAAAAAAAAAACAAAGAAAAATAACAGACTTTGTTACAAATGTATACAATGCATATTTTGGTGTTAGATTGGGAGACCAAGACAAGACATGGGAGCTTCACGTTGTATGTTCCGTGTTTGTTGAAGAACTACGTCAATGGTCACAGGGTAAGAAACAATCTTTTCCTTTTAAAGTTCCCATGATTTGGAGGGAGCCTCAAAGTCACAGCTATGTTACTGTAATGTGAGCTGACTTTAACTTAAAAAACAAAAAGGACATTATATATATCCACAGGTAAGATCCGCAATACGTCCTGTGCCCCATGGGGTAGGAATACCTGTTCCTTCTGCTCCCGCAAACTTAGTTGATGTTTGTGATGATCAGGAAATAGAGAGTAAATCTTGTGATAATAATAGTGACCAAGATGATGTTTATAATCTCGGTTGTGAAGAACCGCAGCTTTTCACACAGTCCAAATTGAATGATTTGGTGAGAGACTTGGGTCTCTCTAAAGATTCAGCAGAACTTTTAGGCTCACGGTTGAAGGAAAACATCTGTTAGCCAAAGGGACGTCATTTTCATGGTTTAGAGATAGAGAGGAAGAATTTGAACAGTTTTCTCACAAAGAGACGATCTAGTGTACTGCTCTGATGTTCCTAGACATGAAATGTTTCAATATTGACTACAATGATCGACCTTGGACTGATTATCGGAATATCGTGCAAAACAGGTCATTTTAGTTGGAACTCTGTTTCTATACACAACGCACCTATATTTTTAACATCGTACCGCACTAGATCCCTGGAATTGTTTGCCGCCGCAATGCATCAAAATGAGCGCACCACGTACTGAACCGTATCTAGTGCGTCGGACAATCATACTACAATTCAAACGACCGAAGACTTTATCGAATCATCGAAAAAAAAGTCTCCAAGCTGTACCGCTCTATAACGGAAGTAGTTATGCTTCCTTACCAATAGGACATTCTGTTCATTTGAAAGTGTTATGAAAATTTGGAGATCATCCTAACAACACTTAAATATAAAGATCATGGTTGGACCATTTGTGGCGATTTAAAGATACTCTCCATGTTACTAGGACAACAAAGTGGGTACACAAAGCATCCGTGTTTCCTATGTAAATGGGATAGCCGTGTTAGGAATCAACATTATATTAAAAAAGAATGAACACTTAGAAAATCCCTACAGCCTGGGATAAAAAATGAACAAAAAGAGTTTAGTAGATAAAAAAACAGTTTTACTTCCCCCACTTCACATAAAATTAGGATTGATGAAACAGTATGTGAAGGCACTACCAAAAGATGGAGTGTTTTAAATATTTTTGCACCAAGTTTCCTAATTTGTCAGAAGGCAAGTTAAAGAAAGGAGTATTTGTCGGTCCAGATTTTAGAAACGTTATGAAAGATAACGTATTTGAAACAAAGATTGGAGAAACAGAAAAACAAGTTTCAAGAACATTCAAAGACGTTGTGAAAACTTCCTTGGAAACAAGAACGATTCAAATTACAAAAATATTGTTTGAAAATATGTTAAGAACGTTTAATAATATGGGTTGCAACATGAGTCAGTTTTTTACACTCACATATGGATTACTTCCCATACAATCTAGGAGCTGAGTGAAGAACAGGGTGAACGATTTCACAAAGATATAAAAAAAAATGGGAAGATGATATCAGGGAAAATGGAATGTTACCCGATTACTGCTGGATGCTAAAAATGGACAATCCACATAACGAGCACAAGCGGAAAAGTACCAAAAAATCAATCGACGAAAACGGGAAGCGATATTATGAAGATTTAGACTGATTTTAAATGATATTTGTATGCTTTTTACCTTATTTTAGCTACACAATTTCTACTCTGTATTCTTATTTAAGCGTTACAATTAAATTTTTTCTTATTACTTTTTTGTAACTTTGTGTTTGTTTTTGAAATTTGATACCCCTTCGGTAAAATAACTTTACATGATGGAAATAAACTGGTCATATTTGAGATCAGGACAACAAATCCAATGTAAAAGTAAGAAAATTTTCCAAAACTTAAATTTTGCAGGCCTTTGTTATATAATAAAGAATGTATATTATAGATTTCAAGTTAATTGGATAGATAAACAAGATATAACAGCAAAGAGTGAATTTTTGTCCCCCGGAAAGGCCAAAACTCAAAGCTAAGTACGGTACTTTTTGAGATTTCGGACGGTTTTTTGTGACTGAAATTTGACAAAGGAAAATATTTATATAAAAATAAATATAAAATTTGCTTTTAATAATGTAATTATATTACTAATTACTGGTAGCTGTTTTTGGGGCTCAGGGGCCCTCTTAACCGGCTAGGGCAAACTATGCAAATGCCTAGGCGGAGAATATCAGGGCGGCCCCATCTAGAACGCGGCATAACGACAGCAAAGCAAAGGCAAAAATATAGTTATATATATATATATATATATATATGTTATATATATATATAGTGTATAGTTATATATATAAATATATTTATATATATATATATATATATATATATATATATATATATATATACTGTATATAGTATCCTATATATATATACCGTATATGTATACCGTATATATATGGTATATATACATATATAAGAAAGAGCAGCAGCAGCAGGCAAGTATATATATATATATATATATAGGTTATTGCTATATATATATATATATATATATATATATATATATATATATATATACCGTATATGTATATATATATATATATACCGTATATGAGTATTCGTATATATATATATATATATATATATATATATATATATATATATATATATATATATATATATATATATATATATATATAAATATAACCGTATATATATATATATATATATATATATATATATATAATCCTCTAAAAGAATACAACAGGACGGAGAGATCATGCTTTGGCCAGTGAATATCAATCAGGAAAACAATATTGGAGAGCTATTCTTAGACGCGTAGTAGCAACCGTCAAGCATCTTGCGGTACGTGGACTGGCATTTCATGGGTTTGATGAAACTATTGGATCTGTTCACAATGGCAACTACTTGGGGACACTCGAACTGATTGCTGAATTTGACGATTTTCTTGCAGATCACATAAGGAATTTTGGAAATAAAAGTAAAGGTAAACCATCATATCTTTCAAAGAATATTTGTAATGAGTTTATTATACTCATGGGTAAAAAAGTTACTAATTACATAGTTGATGAATTAAAAATGTCAAAATATTACGGGATAAGCGCTGATTCAACACCTGATAAGTCTCATAATGATCAATTAACATTCATTGTTCGATTTGTACGTGCCGATGGAACACCTTCTGAACACTTTCTACAGTTTCTTCCAATGCGAGGTCATTCAGCTGAACAACTAGAAGAGGATGTGCTGAAAATTCTTAACAGTCATAATATTAGCATTGATGATTGTCGCGGACAGACTTATGACAACGCCAGCAATATGTCAGGTCGCTATACTGGTCTGCAAGCGAGACTACAAAAACGCAATGCCTTAATCGAATATGTGCCTTGTTCAGCGCATTCATTAAATCTGATTGGCTTGTCAGCAGCAGAAAGTTGTAGGATTGCCGTAGATTTCTTCATGTTTCTCCAAGCTTTATATAACTTTTTTAGCGCATCGACTCATAGATGGAGCATTTTGATGAACCATCTAACATTGGAACATGGTGCAAAATCACTGGTCCCGAAAACATTATCAGCAACAAGATGGGCAGCTCGCTACGATGCAACCAGATCTCTTTTGCAAGGGTACAAAGGTTTTATTGCGGCTCTCAATGAACTTGAAAACGACACATGTCAAACACCTGCCACGCGACATGAATCGAAGTCGCTGTGCAGTAAGTTACAGCTTCTTGAAACAACTTTAATGATTGTATTCTGGTCGACACTGATGGAAAGATTTCACACAGCTAGCAAAACCCTCCAAAAGGTAGACATTGACATTGATATTGTTGTGGATCTTTACCAATCTCTGGAAAGGTATTTACATAGCATGAGGGAGAGATTTGATGAGTTTGAGCTTGCAGCTGTTAAACTTGCGGGAAAAAGGAAGTATCAGTACCAAATTGATGAAAAGAGAAAACGTAAACGCAAAACCCAAAGTGATGAGACACCAGCAGAAGAATCAGACGAAGAAAGAACTGGGAAAACAATTATGCGAGTTGAGGGTTTCAATGTAATTCTTGACAACTGTATCTCTGAATTCTCTAGAAGGAGAAAGGCATATGAATCAATAGGCAAAAAATTTAATTTTTTGATTAAGCTACCGCAAATGAAGGTAGAAGATATCAAAAATCATGTCCACCGACTGGTATCACTGTACCCAGACGATCTTGAACAACTAATGTTAGATGAATGCCTTCATTTGAGAATGTACCCCGACATCTTTTCTACAATTAGAAAAGAATCTTTGGAGGACCAGGAGGAAGAGGAGGAGATCCAAGTAAAACCCTCTTTCCATAACGTACTAAATAAACTCAAATCAAAGGGATTGGATTCAGTTTTCCCAAACATTGATATCGCCATGCGTATATTCCTTAGTACTGCAGCTACAAACTGCTCTGGAGAACGTTCATTTTCCGTTCTGAAGAGGGTTAAAACTACTTGCGATCGACAATGAA
>JABUQX010055274.1:45000-46693 GCA_015478945.1 Trachelipus rathkii
TTTTCCTGGACATTGAAAGTGCTGGAAAAATATCTCGGGGTGCAATGTGTATTTTGCTCTACTAAAATTGCAAAAAGTGGCAAGAATGACGAAGCACGTAACCAAATGTCAAAAATGTGACAAACAAAAATCAAAATATTTAGGAGTAGAGGACTTTCACTGAGTTTCAAAAAGTATTGATTAAACTAGTCAGTATGAAGAAATTGACAACACTGTTGTGATCATTGATGTTCATATGGAGGCCATCAGAGCAACACATAGAAATGAGGATGTTATTGATTATTCACTTTCTAAAACTCCTAGTCCTATCCCTATATTCTGTAATAAAACTCCATTAAAATCTACAGAGATACCAATAAGAAGTCCTACTATCAACTTCTACACCATCACCTTCCTCATCCCCATTCCCAAGAACTTCAAGATGTTTTTTAAACCCAAAATAGAAAAATTACCTCATTCATGGATTCAATAACATTGAAAGTTCATATATAGTTATATATATATATATATATATATATATATATATATATATATATATATATATATATATATATGAGGTATAGAGCTCTTTTGAGAGAAGTATATATATATAAGTATATATATATATATATTAAATCCAACTCAACGTCCTCATCGTGCACCCTGGGTTCGGCGAATGGAGCTCAGAGCAGGATAGGACAAGCATGCCACTGGCCGAAATGAAATTGCTTTCAATATTCAAGGACCAGCCTCGGGAGTTGATAGACCTATAGGTAAGAGACCCCGGAAACGATTTTGGACCAGGAACTAGAATAATGATTTTAAAATTAGATGCCCTACGCTTAGTATAGCGACGTATGGTGGAAAGGAGGAGATCTGGAGATTATAAGAGAGAGGAGGATCGACGTGATGGGAATGGCGGAGATTGGAATGAGAGGAAGATATATGGGAGGAAGATATGTACTGATATATAAAGGGGTAGAGGAGGGAATCAGGAAGCATGGAGTAGGTTTCATAGCAGGGCCGATGATGTCACCGTTCATACAGACTATAGAAGTCATACACGAAAGATTTAAAAGATGAACCTTTAAAATCAAGGGAAATAGATACCACTTCTATCAGGTCTATTTGCCACAACAGGGACACCCTGAAGAGGAAAAGAGACAGTTCATGGAAATGCTGGAGGAGGTGGAGAACGGAAGAGAGGAGGATGTATTGTTTCTGATTGGAGATTTCAAAAAAAGAGTTGGAAGGAAAAGACACAAGGTGGAGAGAATGGTAGGACAGTATGGAGAGGAGATAATGAATATTGAATGAGAGATGTTGATAGATTTCTGTCTCAGGAAGGGAATGAAGATCATAAATGGTGTTTTCCAACAGAGGAACTCAAATAGGTTCACAAGGTATAGATGGAACAATATCACAGGAGAATTCGACCAGAGATCTATTATAGACTATACAATATTATCTGATAGTAGGCTAATAAGGAATGTGAAAGTAATACCTGGAGCAACAATGGATTCTTATCATAGATTGTTGGTGACAGACCTGGTGGTGAAGACAGAAAAACAGTACAATAAAGAAAAGAGAAATGCGATTAAAGTGGAATCATTGAGGGAGTGCGACAAGAAAAGGGAATATAATGGAAAAATAAGCGACTTACGAACAATTCGAAAACGGTTAAATACCCAAATTGATAACCGAACGAAGTTTG
>JABUQX010055275.1:0-2500 GCA_015478945.1 Trachelipus rathkii
AGTGAGGAGATTTATCGATTTATAATATTTTGTTCCCAGATAGTTTTCGTGATAATTACGTATAATACGTTAATTTTTACTGTACAGTCGTTTATGATTAAAACTAACGAAATACACTATAGTAACCGCATAGATAACAGTTGTCGGGGTCTCTCGGCATTTAGGTGGACGAGGGGGGAATTTCGTGCTCTAAACCCGATTCATTAATATAAATTGTATTAGTTTGAATTTTTTTTTTTTTTTTTGGGTAAAAGTAAAACACAATAAAAGAACGAATTAATATTATTTTTTTTCATATTGGAAATAAGAATATATATTTCATATGTTAAAAAATATATAAAAATGTGATTTTAAAAAAATTATTTAGAATATTTCGAACTTTTGAATCATGTGCTTTACCACTTGTAAAAAATTTCATTTTTTTTGGTTTTTTTTCGTATCATATACAAGCAATATATTTAATAAAAAAAAAAAAAAAAAAAAAAAAATGCAAAGGGAGTCAACACCACATTAAACACCTACATATATATTTTTGAATCAAATGTCCGCACTCCACACTTAAATTCAATGTTAGTATTCATATCTAGCAATAAAACCACAAAATCACACACTCAGGTATTATATTTAACACACACGGAGGAAGCCCAGACACCTGTAACTATATATATATAGTTGTAACATTCAAGCACCGCATCGGAGTGAGACTTAAATGATATACACTAAATTAAAAACTAACTTGGCCTTTTTAAGTATTACAATTCTTTTATTATCTTTTTTTTTTTATTTTAGATGAATTAAAACAGGGCGAAGGCGACATTGGATTGAATACTAAGGACTTACGTGCGCAGGCAGAGAAAGTTGGAGTAAATGTATGTAGGTGCACTAATCCACCACAAAACACTCAACATAAATCATTCATATACTATACTTACTATATTATTTAAAAGTCTCAATAAATATATATATATACTATATATATATATATATTATATATAATAATTATATATATATAATATACCTATATATATTATATAGTATAGGATAAAGCTGTAGACAGCGACCACACATTTTTGATCAAAAATTTTCTAAGTTTCAAAAAAATTTCTAGGGTAATAAAAAGTTTACGCTTAGTTTAAGGTTGTTTTCATTAAAATTGTTTAGTGGGCTCTCTGCATAATCTCCAGAAGCTGCCATTAAATGAATCTTCTAAAAACTTAACTTAACTTTAACTTTTTCTGACTTAATAAAATTTTAATTTCAACTTAGAAAATTTTCGGTCTCAAAATGTTGTGGCGCTGTCTATCAGATTACCATATATATATATATTATATATATATAGAATATATATATATATTATATATATATAATATATAATATATATATATATATATTATATAATATATATAAATAATTATATATATATATATATAATATAATATATATATATTTCTTTATGATGTTTTTTATATATATATATATATAATATATATATAATATACGAGAGGTGTTTAACTAACTATATTTCTACTAGTATACTGGTATCACTCTGAAAGGATTGATATCAGCCTAAGTGGAAAAAAACTTGAAAGAATACAGATACCCGTTTACATATTATAATATATTATATAAATATATATAATAATATATCATTACTATATATATTATATATATATATATATATAGTCATATATATATATATATAATTATATATATATATATATCCTATATATATACCTGTGTGTGTGTGTGTGTGTGTGTGTGTGTGTGCAGGTATGTAATAAACGAAAAAATCTCCGCGAGCCGAGCAAACTTGTACGACAATTTGTTTACGGCAACGGAAAACATATAGCACCTAAATTTATTATTACTTATATATTATAAATATATATATATATATAATTATATATAATAATAGACTATATACTATACTATATATATATATATCATATAAATATTATACTATATATATATATATATATATATACTATATATATATTATACTATATATATATATATATATATATATATAATCATATATAATATATAATAATACCTATACTATATATATATATCGGTCAAAATTTTACTTTTCGGCTGCACTATCTTTTTTAGTTTTTTTCGATAATTCTGTTCTGGGTTCGATTTAAACGAAATCGATACTCGTTGTTATATCGATACAAAAAAATCGATATTTGTAATATCGATACATAGTATATCTATATATATACTATATATTATATATATATATATATATATAATATATATTATATATATATATTATATACTATATTAATATATATCTAATATATTATTATAAATCATATATATAGTAAATCAAATGTCCAAAATGGTTTTGAGATTTATAGAGTGCGAAATAGATTGTTGCGAATAATGCCCAAAGTACTTCCTTTTCTGCATTTATTTGTTTTTTGGGTGTATATCACACTAACGAATATACCCACGGGTAGTCCGCCCCGATGTAAGAGTCGGGTCTCTCGGC
>JABUQX010055275.1:12500-57500 GCA_015478945.1 Trachelipus rathkii
AGAGAGAGAGAGTAGAGAGATGAGACGGAGAGAGAGAGAGAGAGAGCATGGCTTATTTATAAATATGAAGCAGAAGTATGTACACGACAGAAAAGTGCGTAGAAATCGGAACGGATCTTCACTCTTCAGGTCTTCCAATTTTCAAGTTTCCAACTCCAAAAAGAGGTTGAAGACTGAAGTGCTAGAAAGCGTTGATATTGGATCTTGAGGAACTGGGGGTGTTTTTTGAATTTTGTGGACGAGTGAATAATTAAATAAGAATATCGCGTTTCACTAGAAAATTAAACAATCATCAAATTTCAAGCTTTCTTATTGAACAATTAAAAATAATAACTATTTTAAGTATTAATGAATCTAGGAATCTTCAAAATGAATTCTTATTTAAGTACAAAATTAATATTGATTCTAACAACGAAATTAAATTTAAATTTGTATGGTAGACAAACTATACTTGCCGATACTCTGGAATCGAATCTAAGAAAAATCCTAATTAAATTTTAGTAATAAATGAAATAATATTAATTTAAGAAGTTCGAACTGGATACCAGACGATTATTCATATACGAAAAGCTGTTGTCGAATGTAGCCCTCCAAGATACTACCTTTTAGTAATCAGCTATCTAATAAAATTCGTTAATATTAATTATTACATATTACAGCGAAACAATCGTAATCGCCAAGTAGATGATAAAACTATCGGTCGGCTACTACGGTATCGTTAATCTAGTAAACCAACTTCACAGGAGTCCTGTTCCGTATTTAGATTTCTACGCCAATGACATTATCCTTCGATTTCACACTGACACCTGAATCACTCCACAGAGCTACATTGATTAATCAGGAACAGGCTGGTCTCGAGTGGACTGCAAAGTCTTTAATAGTCTCAGAATAATAAATAAATTAATAATTTTCATGAAAAAAGGAAATAAAAACTATGATAGTATTTCTTTTAATATCTTTCCAATTTTATTCAATGTAAACAATTATTTTTACCGCTTTATATATATATCACTACTGCACTACTTATATACACGTATTTAATATTATACAATATCCTCACACCCACATATATCTTATATATATTACCCTTATATTATAAATACTACTATTATATACTACTACTATATACTATATATAGTAGTATATATATAATATAGAAATATAATATATATATAATATATAATATATATATATATATACTAAACTATATATATATAATTATATATATATATATATATAATAAATCATATATTATTACAAAGGCCAATACTTATCATCTAATGCAGCGATCTCCAAACTTTTTTGGTCGCGTACCTCTAAGACAAAATAATTATAAGTTGTACCCCTATACACTATACAAGTAATATAATAATAATATAATATCATTATTATTATATATTCAGTATATAGATATATATAATATACTATATATATATATATATATAAAATTATATATTATAATATATATAATTTATATATAGTATATATATAATAGATATATATATAATATATATATATATATACTATATATATATATATATATTATAAGTATATATATATCCTAATACCTAATATATATAATATAATATATATAAATATATATATATATATAGTCAAAAACAAATTATTTTTTATATTATTTATTTTTTTGGCCGTTCCCCTAAGTATCACTTACGTAGCCTACCACTTGGGACTGACATCTGATCTAATGCACCTAAAAAGACTAACTGATTGATATGCTCGGAATCATCTAATTCTTTCATTTGAGCCAACTTCACATTTTTTAAATAATCGAATCATGTAAAGTGAGAGCAAACTAGATATCCACATTTCAGAAAATATTTCTTTGCTAACATAAAAATAGCAGGGAAAGCCATTTTTCTATCATTCCAAAATTTTATTGGTCGCATTATCCACTTGAACTGAATAGTGATTAGGGAATACTCAGAAGACAATTTGACTATGTGGTTATGTGCTATTTTTGGTTCCCGGAAAAGACGAAAAATCTAGAACCCCAAGAACGAAATATGGGGGAAAAAGAGAGTTTCATCACTCCAGGGTGTCGGGAGAGGGGGATAACATAATGTTAGTTTTTTCACAGCCTTACGAGAAATATATGTCAGAATAGAAGTTTGCAGCTTGCTAGTTTAAGAAAAAAATATCGTAATATCGATATATCCGCCTAAGAAAAATCTGCCAAGCAAAAATATAAATCGATAATAATCGTGGAGTACCGAAGAATAATCGATATTTTCCGATAATATCGAGTATTATTTATTTTGGCCATCCTAATATATAGTTAGAATATATAAGTTATATATACGTCTAGTTAATAATTAACCTAAGAATATAATACCGTATAGTATATATTATAAGATGTAGGCTACTATCTTAGATAGACTGAGATATCGAACTATAGTACATATTAAATGCCTATAACTAATACCAACAGGCAATAATATAATTATAGTGGAGATATATATATTAGGAGATGTATATATATATATCCCATATATATAATATATATAAATTACTATATATATAATATATATGATATATATATATATATATATACTATACTAGTACTACTAACTATAATAAATCAATTTCACTTTTCCAAAAATTCGAACGTTTGAAAAAGTGAAATATTAGATATTTTCTGATTGTCCGAATCAACATGCAAATTTGTTTCAGAGCTGTAGAGTGTCGGCCAGATAAATCTCTTTACTTCGATATTGGTTATTTTATTCGGTATAACTCATAAGGAAATTTTAAACAATTTTCCAAAAATCATTTTTTGAAAATTTGTCCCAATAACAAATCCATATGCATATACAAAGAAATTTATCTTCAGTAAAAAATGTGCATCTCCCTCGACTGCATATGCCCTGAAAATTTCAATCACTCGCCTGAACAGAAAAAAAAATATCGCAATTTTTCATATTAAAATCCAAAAAGGGTTTTGAAATTGGACAACACTGAGTCACAAAACAAAAGAAAATCAAACATAATTCATACAGACTTTTGTAGGTAAATAGGACTCATCTATTGCATATTTCAAAGTTGAAGTTATTTCGAGAATAAATTCTGGGGTTGACCTTTCGAATAATGTCAAAAACATGGCTTTTGAAATTGAAATTTTTGAATAGATTGACTATAGACACGGAAAAGCACTCTAAACGACGTTTACAGGGCAAAAAATATGCTAGAGCTTGGGTGATTAAAGATTCGTCAATTAGGCTGAAAATTCCGAGTTTTATGTCCATTTTTAGGGGAAAATTGGGCTCAGCCTGAGCCCAATATTGGACCCTATTCGTTGAACCATACTAGGTGACAATGCAGCCCCAATAAATGATATTCGATCTTTTAACTGAAGGGAGATCCAATATGGGATTTTTGAACCCATTTTTAGCGACCCACCTACATATGGAGCAATACGATTCTTAATTTTTGCATACAATTCTTGAATATGGGAAAAAAAAACCGCAGCTTTTTACCTTTTAAAACGTAATTTTCGGTGTTTTTCTGTGTCTGTAGTCAATTTTTTCTAAGTTTTCAATTTTTTTTTTCAGCACTAATGGTCGATTTTCAAAAACCTACTTTTTTTCTTTTAATGGCTGGCTAATTTTCCAAAAATCAAAAACTAAAATGTGCATTTGTGCGTAATAAGACCTATTGAGTGAGGAAATTCCAAGGTTTGAAGTCATTTCGAAAAAAATTGTAAGAAGTTGAAACGAAAAAATTTAAAAAAAATTGGTTTATTCATAAAATCAAAACGTCGAAACATTCTCTCCAGACCCATAAAAGCAGAATAGTTTTGAGTAAAAAAAAAAAGCTGCGGTTGCTTTTTTTCCCATCAAAATTGTCTGCAAATTAAAAATTTTATGTCCAATTTTAGATGGGCGGCTAAAAGGGGTCCCAAAATCTCTAATATTGGACCCTCCCCTGAAAGTTACCAGTCCAGTCGAATAGGGGAGGCAGAAGTAGGGGGAGGCTAGAGAGGTAGGGCTGTAGGCTATGGTGCAAATTTGCAAAGTTGCTTTTTCGCGGGAAAGTTGCTTGATATATATAGTATATTATATAGTATATTATATATATATACGATAATATATACTATATATATATATATAATATATATAATCCACCATTATATATATATATATACTTATACATATATACGGTATATATATATATTATATATATATATTATATATATATAATATTTATTTTTTCTAGGAAGCAAAAAGCTTTGAAATTTTCTTTCAGCGGAGCAAAAAACTTTGAAAATCCAGGGGGGGGGGGGGCAAATGCCCCTCCTTGCATCCTGCCGGCGCCCATGTATATATATATATATATCCTATAATATATATATATAACTATATAAAATATATATACCTATAATATATATACTAATATATATATATATATATATATATATATATATAATATAATATATACTATATATACTATATATTATATATTATATAATAATAATATATATATATCATATAATCATATCATATATATAATATATATAATATACCTATATAATATATATATATATATAATATATATTACTTAGAACATATATATATATTATAAATAGATATATAATAATATAGATTCTATAATATAATATATATTATATATATATTATATAATATATAATATATATTATAATATATATATATATATATATATAGTATATATATTAATATAATATATATATATATACTATATATATATATATAGACCAAGTTAGATGAACGCATGAATCCAATGCTAGAGTGTCCCATTCACCCATCAAAAATTAAGATTAAAGAATATTTTAATAATAATTAATGTAATTAAATGGAATAGTATTTTAAATAAGAAGCCACATGGCCTACGTAAGACTGTCCCAGTCAAACCAACTAATAATTAATAATTAAGAATAATAATTAAAAAGCGGCATTGACCCCTCTAGAATGTCCCAGTAAATCCATTATAATTAATAAATAAGAATAATAATTCAGAAGCCGCATGGGCCTTTCTAGACTGTCCAACACCATAATAAGTTATAATTAAGAATAATAATTAAGAAGCGCATTGACCTCTCTAGAATGTCCAGTCAACCCATAATATATAAGAATAATACTTAAGAAGCCGAATGGGCCTATCTAGAGACTGTCCCAGTCAACCAATCAAAATTAATAATTAAGGGAAGCCGCATTGCCCTCTAGAATGTCCGGTCACACCCATAATATAATATTAAATAATGAAATAATACTTAACGAAGCCGTATGGGCTATCCTAGACTGTCCACGTAACAATAATATTTAATAAATTAAAAATAATAATAAGAAGCCACATTGACCTCTCTAGAATGTCCCAGTCAAGCTAATAGAACTAATCACAATAATACTTAAGAAGCCGTATGGTCTTTTTAGACTGTCCCAGTCAAACAATAAAAATTAATATTAGAAAGGCCGCATTGGCCCTCTAGATGTAACAGTCACCCATAAGAAAATAATAAAAAGAATAATACTTTCTAAGAGCAGCATGGGCTTCAATTATAATCAGTCATAAAAATAATAATAATAATTAAAATAATAATTAAAAGCCACATTGACTCTCTAGAATGTCCCAGACAACTCATAATAAAATAAGAATTAATATTAATAGCCTCATGGTCCTTTTAGACTGTCCCAGTTCAACCAATAAATAATTAATAATCTGGTAAAGCTTCCTGCATTAACCTCTCTAGAATGTCCCTGTCAACCCATAAAAATTAAGGATTAATATTAATTTTAATAATATTAATGTAAATTATGAATAACGTATTTATATTATAGAAAGCACATGGGCCTACTAGACTGTCCCAGTCAGCCCATAATAATTAATAAATAGAATAATAATTCGAAGTCCGCAATGACTATTCAACTGTCTCCAGTCAACCAATAACACTTAATAATTCAAGAATAATTTCTTAAGTTATTAATCTATCTACGTTGTTGACTGGACCAGTCTAATATCGGCACCAGCGGCTTCTGAATATTGATTCTATTTATTAATTAGTATGCGACTTCGACTGGGACATTCTAGAGGGGCCAATGCTGCTTTTAATTATTTATTCTACAATTATTGTTGTGACTGGGACAGTCTAGGTAGGCCCACATGGCTTCTTAATTTATTAAAATACTATATGTAATTACATTAATATTATTAAAAATTATTCTTAATTTTTATGGTTAGTGGGACATTCTAGAGTGGGCCAATGCGGTTTCTCATTATAAATTTTTATGGTCGACTGGACAATCTTAAAAAGGACCATGCGGCTTCTTAAATATTATTTTTATTTAAAAGTTGACTGGGACATTCTAGAGGATCAATGTTCTTATATATTATTTTTAATTATTATTATTTATTGTTGAGATGAGGACAGTCTTATATATATATATTATAGTTATATACGTATATATATATATATTATATATCATAATATATTATTATATATCATATATATATTATCTATATAATATATATATAATATAATATATATATATATATATATATATATAAATATATATTATATTAATATATAATATATATATATATATATATATATATATATATATATTATATATGTATATATATATTATATAATCTATATATTATATTAGTATATATATATATATTTTATATATATAATGTATATTATATATATATATATATATATATATATATCTAGTATATATTATAAATATATATATATATATATATACATTATTACATCTATATGTAATATATCCTATATATATATATATATATATATATATATATATATACTAATAATGATATATATATACTATTATATTATATAATATGATATATATATATAATATATATATATACTCTATATATAATACAATAATATATATATATATCTATTATATATTAATATATATATATAATATATTATATAATTATATAGTATATATATATATATATACTAAGTTAACACTATATATATCTATCTAATATATAATATATACTATATATATATATATATATAATTATATTAAAATATATACTACTATATATATATACATTATATATATTACTATATATATATATATATATATACCTACTATATATTTATATATATATATATATACGTATATTATATACCGTATATATATATAGTATATATATATATATATCATATATATCATATATAATATATACTATAATATCTATATATATATATATACTAATATAATATAATATTATATAATATTATTGGTGTATTATTATATCAGTCTAATAGGTCCCATGCGGCTTCTTAGTATTATTTCTTATTTATTATTTAATTATGGGTGACTGGACATTCAGAAGGCCAATGCGGCTTCCTTAATTAATTAATTTTATTGGTTGACTGGGACAGTCTAAAAAGGACAAGGAAATCTTATATATTATTCTTATTTATTTATGGGTTGACTGGGACATTCAAGGGGTCTATTGCGGTTACTTTTAATTATTATTTTTACTTAATTATTATTGGTTGACTGGGACAGTCTAGATGGGCCATACGGCTCTTAGTATTATTGCTGATTTATTATGTTAATTATGGGGTTGACATGGGACATTCTAGAAGGGCCAATGCGGCTTCTTATAATTAATTTTTATTGGTTGACTGGGACAGGCTAAAAAAGACATGCGGCTTCTTAAGTATTTCTATTATTATGGTTGACTGGGACATTCTATGGGGGCCAATGCGGCTTCTTTAATTATTAATTTTTTTTGGTTGAGACTGGACAGTCTAAAAAGGACCATGCGGCTTCTTTTAAGTATTATTCTTATTTATATGTTGACTGGGACATTCTATGAGGGGTTAATGCAAGCTTTCTTAATTTATTATTTGATTATAATTAAGAAGCTGCATTAACTCCTCTGAAGTCCCAGTCTACCCATAATAAATAAGAATAATACTCAATAACGCATGTCCTTTTTAGACTGTCCAGTCAACCAATAATATATATAGAATTATATATATATATATATTATAATATATATATATATATATAATATAATAATTATAATATATATATATATATATATATATATATATATATATGTATATATATATATATATATATATATAATATAGATATATTTAATTATATATTAGTATATATATATATATATATTATCATATATATAATATATAATATATCTACTACTATATTCTATACTAATAATAATAATAATAATAATTATAATATAATAATAATAATAATAATATAATATAATACATAGATAATAATAATAATAATTAATTAATAATAATAATAATTGATAATAATATTAAAAATAATAATTAAAGAAAAAATATTGACCCCTCTAGAATGCCCAGTCAACCATAATAATAAGAATAATACTTAAGAAGCCGCATGGTCTTTTTAGACTGTCCGCATTCAACAAATAAACATTAAAATTATGAAAGCCGGCATTTCCCCTCTAGAATGTCCCAGTCAGCTCATAATAAATATCAAATCATAAATAAGAAAATAATACTTAAGAAGCGCATGGGCCTATCTAGACTGTCCTATGTCAAAAATATTAATTATAATAATTGAAAATAATAATTAGAGCCAGCATCTGACCTCTAGAATGTCAGCAGCAACTCATAATAAAATACAAACACACACCTTAGAGCGTATGATCTTTTTAGACATGTCCCAGTCAACCAATAAAATTAATAATAAAGCAAGCTCTGCATTGCCTTCTAGAATGCTCAGTCAACCATTAATTCTAATAATAATAAGAATAATACTTAAAAAGCGCATGATCCTTCTAGACAACTTCACGCTATTCTTATCCTTAAAGCCAAAAATCTACATCACTCGTTGCTTTAACGTTGCACCTCTCCAGCATAGTCTATATCTTTCTAAAAGGGATGCTCAAAACATTGTAGAACATATTCAAAATACACTCGGCTAACCATTTCTATTAATCTCACCTTTATTACCCAAAACAATACTATATAATTAGTCTGCATCTGGCATTAATTTCAATTTTTAACCCTTATGGCCCTAAGCTCTGGGGTTCAAAATCTTTATCATGGACAACAATGAAACAGCAAAACCCGTTAAAGATATGTTACATGACTTAACGGGTTTCAAGTGCAATAGTTTGTTCGAAAATTGTAAGAAAAATATATTAACTACATCTTCCTACTAATATATAATATATATACTTTATCTATATATACTTATTATACCCTATCATATAATACTAATATAATACCTATATTATTACTATACGATATACCCTATATATATACTTACTATATATTATATACTCATATATTTATATATACTTGATCCACAAATAATATATATACTATATTATTTATATATAATACTATAATATATATAATACAGTATATCATATAATATATAATATAATTCATATAGTTTTATATATTATTTTTTTATTTCTATTGAAGTTTCAATATCCACTCAAAATATACATAAACGAACAAATCTCTAACCTACTCACCTAACAAAAATATAACAAAATAAAAAAAAATAAAAAAAATATGATATTTTTTATAAACACAAAATCAAGTAACAAAAATCAGTTGTTCTTTTTCATTTGATTTCTCTTCTGCCATCCCCCCCTGATCGCCAGGCCTGCGAGCGATCAACAATCGCGAGATAACATCTCTCAGTTTTCTATTCAATTATTCTGACTCACGAGGAGCAAGTCTGGTAAATCTCTGTCATCTACCCAATAAGTATTTCCTCTCAGTCAGGTTTTCCGAATGTCTTAACGTTGAAAAGCTTATTTTACTGAAGCAGTAGACACGGGTAAAATTGCCCTAATTTGCAACATACCTGTATATTTATTTTGAAATTGTGACTGTGACAGAAAGCTAGTCCGTCTATTTGCTGCTTTTGGGACCGTCTGTTCCTGTGATGCTTTCAAATTCCACAATATGCCCATTCTGCATTTTAACTAAACTCTTTCTATAGAAGCTTGTCGAGATCTTCTTGTATGAACATGCTACAACAATCTTTTATCTCATACATGGAAAAATTACACCCTACTTCGGTATGCATCAAAATTGCAAGAAAAAATAATTTCTTAATGATTTATAATAACCTCTCTCCTAATGCTAGTCATAATCATTCAAAAATGTAATAACCCCACTGGATGTGCAATGATAAACATCTGTCACAGTGCGAAAGTAAGGATGATTGGGTCTGTCATTTTTGGTACTGTGATTAATTGCTTGTACAAGGCGAATTTCAATATCCCAGCTCAATAACGCTTCACATTCTCAAAAAATCTTCTGAAATTCTTGTAATGAATTCGCATTTGTCTCCTGAATTGGCTCTCAAGTTAGTTTTACTAAAGGATGCTTATGATTGATCTCTGCCAACGCGTACGACTCTAATATATCATAAATTAATCTCAACCTCTTGCACTTTAATATATTATTAACAGAGTATGATACTATAAAAATTTTTTTAGTGTCTAGAAAATTTTCGGGTTAGCATGGCCCCTGGCCTCCACTATGATACGCTCACTGAGTATATATTAATATATATATACCTATACCTAACATTAATATACTATACTATACTATACTACACTATACTATACTATATAGTCATATCTATACTAGTTATGTTTATCGACTTCTCTCCCTACGTATATATATATCAATATTTACTGATGTTATCTTACCCCCTTATTATATATATATACCTCTTATTATATATAATATATATATAGTATATATATTAATATAATCTCCCAGCCCTCTTGCGGATCTACTTAGTGAGGTAGTTCTGTCTGATCTGTACGTAACGTTTATAAAATATGCTTTTGAAAAATTTGGAGTGAAGCAGTGTCTTGGCTCTCGTTTATTGATTGGGAATTGGACGTTTCCATTTGAACGTTTAGTCGTCGTCAGTTGACCAGAATCCGATGGAATGCTTCCATAGAATGGGAAGAGTAAGTTAGGAATCGTTTCCTATATTAACATGAAGGTGAGAGCGGTACGGGTTTGGGCTCGAAGGATGAGATCTTTTGCAGAACTACAACTTCCTAGCTTACTCTGGAAATGCTTACTTGCAAATTTAGATCGCTGACGATTTTTCGTCCGTTCTATCATATAGTGTCTCCGGACGAGATCAGTTAAGAGACTGCATCACTTACTATCTGCTGATGATGGTCTTATCTATTTGTGACCGGAGGCAATTCAGTATAGACAAATTCCGGACTCTGGTCCAGAATTTTCTGTGGTTGTAAGGTCTGGAGGTGAACTAAAGATTATTCTTAATTCATTGTGGAAAAGTGGCGAAGTGATTGTTTAATAAAGGAAAATAAATTTGGTCCCTTATGCAGAACTTCACTAGTCGCGCTTTGTGCCGAGTAAACCAGATTGGCGTGGAAGGGAGCTCTTCAGGTTTGGCAATGCTTCGGCCAGTTTTCAGTTTCCTCCTCTTAATTTTCTCAAAGGAAGGATTTTTTTTAAGTAAAAACCAAGGAGCGGCAATCGAACTTTAATTAACGTCTATATTCTTACACCACGTAATTCCACGCCTTTAAATAAAAGAAACAAAAACAAAATTGTAAAATCTAGGACGTGGAAGAGTTAAAATAATTAACACAATAGCAAAATGTTATTAAAATTCATCATAGAGTAATTAGTTAAAAAACAAAATTGATGTACAATAAAAAACTATTAGCATTGCAAAAGAAAATAAAAATAAAAAAAAAAAATTTACAACCCTAAAGGTAAAACTAATTTAAATTTTTTCCCGATCGTGCATGATAAAATCAAAAAATCCAAAAAACAAAAAATAAAAAATAAATTAAGAAAAATTAAGAAGTGTGAGATTTTAATGACAGAGGTTGAACAGTGTATTGCTTAGAAACAAACGATAAATACAAATATGTTTAACAACCACCAAAAAGTCCGTCTTTTTCGAATTTTAACGATGCAGTGTTTTTTAACTATTATTTCGCCTCTTATTTTATCATGCATGAACGGCATTAAAAACAAATGAAAGAAACATTTAAAGGTATGTTTTTTTAAATTTATTAAAAAATTAATAAAAATTTCATTAATACTATAATCTTCACAATCTTCAAAAAAAAAAAAAAAAAAAAAACACGTATTTTTATATACGTGAAAAATATCTAATTATCTAGTATAGGCCTCCTCGCTTTAATTGACAAGTATTTTAAAACTATTTTGGCTAAAGACGCTGAAATTCGAAAAAAAAATTGCGAAAAAAAAAAAAAAATAATTAGTATATCATCGAAACAAAAAGAATTTAGACTAAATTAAAGTATATTATTTCACTCTGTCGCTAAGCTTGCGGATACGTTATGAAGCTTAAACTAAGTAAACTTGTAAGATAAGATAAGACGGGAAAGCTGGGCTTTAGAAGAATTATAGGTTAGTATTATCTTGATTCTATATTATTATTAATTATTAATTATTATTATTATTGATATTATATATTATTATAATTATTAATCTATAGAATTTATTATTATTATATTATTAGTTATTATTGATTATATTATATTATTAATTATTATTATTATTATGGACTCGCCTTGAATAGCTTGTGTTTGGTTCCCGATCATCAATCGTGTGTAAAAACACAATTTCTTGCACATGCAAACACTAGCTATAGACATATTCATACACACACACACTTAACATACACATCACACTAACACACACACTACACACAATTATACTATATATATTATAATATAATTATATATATACTGTATAGCTATAGGTATATATACATATATAAATAAGTATATAATTAAAAGAATAATAATCATAAAATATATATACTATATGATATATATATAATATATTATATAGTAAAAATTATTTATTATGTAATTATTATTATTATTATTTATCCCTTACACTTTTTTCCGTCTATGAGCGGATAGTGTTACGTACATGCCTCTCTCATTCACACCTCTCCTGCATCATCTCGCCCTCACCTCACCTCCTCCACCCCACATTCTATATCTGCTCGCAACACCCTATCCACCCTTCCTTCCATCATCTCCCTCCTCCAGCATCTCGTACTCCTATTTAATACATCCTCCGACCTCTCCTCTTGGTTCTTCTGCCCTATCCTTCTTTCCTATCCCTCCGCCTCCGAGACCTGCCTAGACCATCGTCGTGTTCTCCATTCTACATACAGGATGTCACCAGCAATACATCTTAGCATTCCTCTCCGCTCTTAACCCACCATCCCCATTCCTGTCGCAAATCCACTCTCTCCCTCAACCACCGCGCTATTCCTCTATCCTCTCTTCTTTGCTGAACTCCACAAACCACGAGCTCTCAACTCCTTTATTCTCACAGATAGTCCTACAACTCTTTTCCTGGATGCCTGCCATTCAACCCCCCCCCAACGCTTTTTCCACACTCTCCATAACAACACACGCTGGTATCGCAAATCTTTTTTACAAAACAGTACTCCCTAGATTTTAACTTCTGTATGTATATCTAATATTCCCATTCATCTCTTTGCCATAAATTCATCTTGCAGAACTAACGTCAAAGTCTCATTCCTTCTCCTATACCTAGTGTATCTATCTCCTTCCTTCATCTGCCTCCCCCTCATTTACCTCAGTCCAATTCCCTAACATATCTACGCAAGATACCTTTACTTCTTCCAATACTCCACCGCCTCTTCTATCTCTAACCCTGGACACCCGACTCTCCCTCCGCACGACTCTCTTTCCTCTTCCCAAGACACTAAATCAAACTTTACTCTCACCGTTGGGTTTATATTTTTAAGCCCTTCTTGTATTCCACAGCTTTTCTTGAGATCGACATGTCTCATCAGAATACTCACATCACCAAAGTACTCAGCCTTCCGCGTTTTCTTCCCACATCCGGGCAGTATCGTCCGCAAACAATATCATGTTCACTTCCCTACTATCATTCCCATTCATCAATTCCACCGCCCTCCCCTCCCTCACCATTCCTCTGCAAAACACTCTTCATAACAAATGTGAAAAGCCACGGTGATATTACATCACACGCCGCCTCATCCTCTCCCACCCCAAATCTCACTCTCTCCCTCGCTAACACTCTCACACACTCAATCTTATTCCTATAGAGGCCTAATCACGCTTACTAAATGTGCCGCCGCATTCCATTTTCTCCAACACTCTCCACCAATTCCCCCTCGTTGCACTCTATCATATGCTTTCTCTAAATCTAAAACACACCCATACACTTTCCCTTTCCTCGTTATACTGTCTCACACACCAAGCATCTTTAGTGTATACACTTGGTCCACACACCCTCTTGCCCTCCTTAAATCACTCCTTGTTCTTCCCCCCTTCTCCCCCTCCGTTAAAACTCTCACTCTCTCAATCAGTATTCCCTCCCATACGACTTTCCCTATCCACATTCTTGAAAAGACATATACTCTATAATATCACCACATTCCGAGTCCTATCCCGCTTACCCCTTATACAGGGGACCAACAACCTATCCTTCCCAATCCTGTGGTAAACCTCACCACTTCCTACCAAAATAATATCTAACATAACTATACAGCCATTCCCCACCTCCTATACCTCCCTGTCGCAACATTTCCTCTCACAGCAACCAAACCTCTGCGGACTTCCCTTTTTTCCTTATTCACGGCCCCTAAATAATTCCTCCATTTAGTATTTCATCTCCCCTCCTCCCCCATTCAATTCCCCAACCTGTCACTCTTGCAAATCTCCTCCTCCCCACCGCACCTTACATTCAGTATCCACTAAAAATACTTCCCTCCACCTCTTCCTCACCCTTGTCCTCTCCTCTATCCAGCTCTCATCTCTCCTAATCCTCTCTCCCCAACCCCTCTCTTCTTCCTTTTTCTATTCACTTTCTTTCAAAACATTCTTACTTCCCGAATTCAAAAATTTTCCGTCACTTTTTACACCACTCATCTTTTGCTCTTCTCTTCGTCCTCCACCGCCCTCTTTGCTTCCATTCTAACCCTTCTATATTCCTGCCAGCTTTCCTCTCTCTACTTCCCAACCATTTCACATAAGCCTCCTTTTTCCTTTTCACCACCCCCTTCACCTCCTCATTCCACTTCACTCCCCTTCCTTCTGCTTGCACCCACTTTTACTTCACATACCCTTCTAGCCTCTTCAAATACTGCCTCTTTAAATCTCCTCCACTCCCCCTCCACCCCCCCACCAATTTCTGTCCCTCTCACGTCTCTCCATCTATCCTCCACCTCTCCTAAACTCCCTCTTACACACTATCTCCTCCAATTTTTCAACCTTTATCACTTCTACTCTCTTCTTTTCTCCCCTTTCCCTACCATGTGCACCTCTCCTCCGCCTTATCCTAGCAACCACCAAATATTGATCCGATATCCCCCCCCCCCCCCTAAATACATTTACATCTAACAATCTGCCTAATTCCTTCTCCATTTACACACACATACCATACCGCCTCCCCCCGCTATCTCACCTTCTAGTTAATACTTATGATCTCACTTTTTTAGAAACTCAAGATATTCCCCACTATCATATCTCTTTCACAACAACTCTAACAGACTCTCCATAACATTCCTCTCGCCTCTTACCACAAATGGTCCTATTATTCTTCCCACCCCTCCCTTCCCACTCCTGCATTCAAATCTCCCAATAGACAAATTTTATCATTTATCCCAAAACTTTTCCCAACACTCACTCAACTCACTCCATCTCTTTCTCTCTCCCTCCTCCCTCCGCTCCATGCCTGGTGCGTATCGCGCATATAAAAACCCACAATTCCCCCCCAAATTTCACTTCTCAACGCCACAATTATCTGGAACTCACCTGACTCACACCTTACCATTATCGTCCACACCCTCCTTTCCTCATAAACTATATCCCACCATTATCCTCGCCTCACTCTTCTCAATTCACCCCCTGATATCTTACCTTCCCTGTACTTTCCACAAGTGTCCACCTCTGCCTATTTCTTCAACTTTGTTCAGATTTTATCTCTCGAGCGACATTCCAACTTCGTCTACTTCAAACCATATAACACCCACTCTCCTCCCTCCTCTCTTTCACATCCTCGTTACATCCCCTACACATTCATAACCTTCCCCACTCTAATTACCTCTCTCCACTATCCCCCCTACACTTTCCCTGCGTCCTATAGTACCTATCATTACTACTCCCGCTTCCCATACCTTGCTGCACGCTTTGTGGAACCCCCCCCAGGCACTTCTCAACACTCACTAGGCACCACGCCACCCGCCTACACTAAATATTACCACAATAATACGCCGTGTTTAACATTTATTTATCTAGTTATACTATTCATTTAATTTCTCTTCCTATGTTATCTAAAAAATAAATTACTTACTTAAAAGTCTTTAAACATACCCCACCATAATACCTAAAAATTAAATGGTTTGTTTGAAAAAATACATTACATCTAAACTCGAATTTTTATTAAAAACTTTTATTTAATTAATTAAATTTCTTTACATCCCCCCCAAATAAATATATTTTTATTTTTATTTCCTCAAATATCTTGAACGTTTTTATCTTTTATAAATATTTACTAGACACTTGCGCTCAAAGAAGATCAACTCAAGGTATACTTTTCTTTCTTTTTTTTCTCATTCTTACTTTCCTGTTTTTATTTATTCTTATTTTTATTAGTTATTTTAGTAAAACTTGTCTCTTTTTATTTTACTAAATTGTGCGTTAAAGTAATTTCTTCCCTATTTTCTCTTTTTTCTCTTCAACTATTCCTTTTATTAATAATTGAGTATTTATTTGCAGCATTAAAAGATTTTTTTAATTGATTCTCCTGACACGATCCTATTATTGTTTCGTGTGGAGTTATCCTCACAATAGTTTTCAACTTCTGCAATTACCCTGCAAGTACCAGTCGGCGAAGTTGTTGACCAAAATTTCAAGTTTAGATGTAACTACGAAACTTATGTTGTTAATACGGTTGTTAAGAATAGTGGGTTTTCAATAGATTTACCCAAAGATGACTTTTACCAAAGTAAATTTAAGTTTCACTTCATTTCATAACTCACGTCCAGTCGTAACTCTATAACAACTCGATCTTCTATTTAAATCAATAACCTCAAAAATTTAGTATACAATACTAATTTAAATTACTATCTCAAATATCTGATTCTTGTTATAGTTTCAGTTTTTTCACAGCCAAAACACTGATTGCTATTTATTTATAAAATCACGATCAATAATTTTCTCAATCAGTGATTAAAATGTACAAACAACTAAAAGCTTGTCATCAGTGTAAGTTCAAAGTTCTTAATCGAACTTATAATCACTTAGTTTTAACGAATTTTATCTGCCAACTTATTTTAGACTGACGAATTTCAATAATCGTTAAGTTTTAATTTTTTTATATTCTTTATTAAATAATATTTTAACCTTCTGGTTATTTATATATTAAAATTATTCACAATTATATTAAAATTATTCACAACATAGCAAACAAAATCCATCAAGCGAAAAAAGTTCACCCACACAAATAACAAGGTTGAAAAATGAGCAGAGCGAATCAACACAACCTGCTCGTCTGGCTGCCAGTATTTATATCAAATATATATATATATATATATATTATATATATATATATATATATATATATAATATATATTATATATATATTATATATATATATATTATATAATATATATATATATATATATATATTAATATATATAATAATTATATATTCAAAAAAGACTTACAAAATTTTTCTGCACTTCTAAGTATTTTAGTACCAAAAAAAAAAAATTTAACAGTAAGCCATGGTACGATTATTATTTAATTTTATGAACTATTATGCCACAACAAAAAATAAAACAGCAACAAAAAGTTCTCCAACACATCCCAAGAAATATGCAGAGACAACTGAGGAAGAAAAATGGTCTTGCTGGGATAATTTGAGAGATAATGACTATTTCAGAGCATTCTAGAATCTCTAAAATGGGCCTAGACCACTCTAGAACGTTATACAAACAAATAATTAGTTTCTCTTTTCTTTCTTCTTTGTTTGGGTAGTTCTTAAAATTAAATATAATTTTAATTTGTTACATCGGCTATCACGATATTTGTTCTATGTATAGAAGATTATTTTATTAGCGAAGACAACAAGAAAAGGGAAAAGAAAAAACTAAAATTCATCCGCTACACCTTGCCGTTTTCATAATATAAAAAAAATACCGCGACTCAGGTGTTTTTGGCTTTCCTTTCTTATAAGGGGAAATGTAAGTATTAATTTACTGGAAAGGTATAATAAAGTAATTATCTTTGTGGGATGTTTAGATATTAATTAAATATAAAAATAGTCTAGGTTTGTGAAGATGTCCAGATGGTCTAATTCTATGGTTTTAATAAAATAAAAAGAGGCAGAAGAAAAAATGAAAATCTTCGCATTCTAGTGTAGAAAAAAATTCGTAGATCTTAGACTTTTGCATCTTTTATGATAAAATTCTATATGAAAAATTTCAACGAAAACGTGTTAAGGTTTAGTTGTAATAGTAATTTCGTAATTTTTTTTTTCGTGTCTAAAAAAAAGTACGAAATGGACCTATATATATAAGTATATATTATATATATATATATATATTATATATATTATATATATATATATAATATATATATATAATATATAATATAATATATATATAAGTATATATATATAATATATATATATAATATATAAAATTTATATATAATATATATATTATAATATTATATATATATATTATATGTAATATAATATATTATATATTCTAGCAAACCAATTTGACAGTTTTTTCTTTGTATTTATGAAGAACATTAATTAGTTAACATACCTTCGACGGAATATAAAAATTCTTTTTTTTCAAAAAGTTTTATTATTTACTATTTTACATTTTTGATGTTTTACAGCTAAATACTAGTATTATTAGTGGTGATTATAATGGAAGTTTTAATCATAATAATAATATAATAATAATAATAATAATAATAATAATAATAATAATAATACTCAGTAATACATAGTTATAGTAATAATAGATTAATAATAGTAATGCTTGTAATAAGTTTTGCTTCGTAATAATTATTATGTATAAGTAAATCTGTTATGGTGCAGGGTATTTTATTTATATTTTTTGAAAAAAAAAGATTATTCAAACTTTAAGATACGTTTTGGGGGATGCGTTTTAAAAATCCTAAATGTGTAACACCACATTACTGATTGAAAAATGAGATGCGAACATCTAACGCAAATATTTAAAGAGCCTAAAAATCATTTGAAAACCAAACTGATTGTGAAATTAGGTTATATAACCACTCTAATAATAAAAAAATAATTGTAAATCAGTTCAAAGAGAACACTTTGAATCCGAAATAATCTGCATTCGAGATAACTTATCCCTTACTTATTTAACTAAACAGTTAAGTTTGAAATTAGTGAGGGTGTTCGTAAGAATGTGTTAGGGTGTTCTTAAGTAATGCTTTACCTTCGTATAATCCCAAGTCTTATACCACCTCCTATCTCAATTCACATTTTATTACTTATTGTATAGCATTTCTTACACTGCATCACCACTTCTAGATTTCGGAAACTTTATTTTGATGATTCGTTGGAAAGGTTCCTTCTCGATCACGCATGCGGCCGTCTATAAAGAAGATAGTCGACCTTGTGTTATATGCGTTTAAACGCCCTCCAAGCAGTTCATTTTCGCTCTGTTCCTCTTGCGGCTTTGCCTAGTTCTCGTGTGGTGGATGGAAAGCAAGACCCTTTACAGTCATTGAGTTGACTTACAGGTTACTTCAACGTGAAGAACTTCGAGAACTGTCATCACTAAATGTTATATAGTTCTTTTACTGCCCTGTTACCCAGGCTCACCTGGATCTTTCCTTGATAATTACCACAACGAGTCTTTTTGAGAGAGCTACGTCAGGTTCACAGGCAAAGATGTTGCACTCCTTCGATAATTTACTCGGATAAACGCGACTCTACTTTCAAGCGCGTTTCAGTATATCAAACATTTGCGTACATTACCATCGGTTAGAGATTTTTTGACCGGCTACACTCCATTTATTGGAGATTTTAACACCGCTCGTATTAGCCACTACGGTGGGTTCTTTGAACGTTTTAGTCGGGTTAACTAAAACCCATCTCAAGAGAATTCTTAAAATTGCTTTTGTCACATATGACGAGTTTTACACAGTTCTCTCTGAGGTCGAACTAGTTCTTAACTGGAGACCCCTCACCTTTGTGGGGGATCGAGCTTCATTGCGAGGAGTCTCTCACACCCTCATGGCCTACTCGTGGCAATAAGGCTTAACACTTTCTATTCCAGAGGGAGCTTTTAGAATCGGCCACACTGTACGCGCTACCGCCGTCAAACTAAATAAAAGGTGATTGTAAATTTGATTTCCTATTCCAAACTTCCAGTTGCATGAGTAAGATATTTACTCAATCTATAACCAATCTGAATGTTTCAGGCATCTCTAACTTGCTATCGGTGATGTAGTCTTGGTGGAGGAAGATGATCCTCATTTGAAATAGAAATTAGGCATAGTAAAACCACCTTCACACTTCTCCTGATGGGTATGTCTGGTCAGTATCATTAAATAAAAAAAATGGGGAGATCACTCGAACTATAGTGCATCTATACCCGTTAGAAATACATTCTAACATTTTTAATTTGGATAACGCGTCCTCTTCAGAGGAACCTACCTCGACATTGGGTTCCCAACCGGAGAGAACTACACGTCAAGCTCAAATTTTAGCGAAACAACGCATTAAGGGTATTGCTCAGATGAAGAAGTAAGTCGCATTTTTTTTGTCTTTAACATAAAATATAAATGTCCATCAATTAACGTTACGTAGCACTGAGCAGTAACGCCTTTTATCTTGTGCTCCATAGACACACACTGAGAACTTTTATCTTTGGCTTTACTCGGGGGGGGAGTTGGGTGACATTTCTTTAAAACATAGTACACCGGATATGTTAAGCTCTCTTGGACTGCAGACCTTTCGAAGATTTCATGGCATTGCAGACGTTCATTTTGCCATCATATCTCTTTTTAAGAACTAAATTATCCTAGAACCCTTTCTTGTTGGTTACGTTTCCCTAGGCGTTTGGATGGGCGTATCACGCGACATAATTACGCCGGATAAAAAAATTTCTGAGATTTTAAAGAGGTGACATCCCCTTTTATATATTTCCCTTGAATCTGAAGAAATGATATTCTCCTTTACAATGCTCTTTACATCCGGGGAATCGTAGAGTCCGTGTGTTTTTGGCATTCCCAAAGGCCACGTTCCCTTCGAAGGGGGGTAGTTGTTTTCTTTGCCCGTTTCATTGCATCAAAATACTGTCTGGTGCAGTGGGATGGGTGATTGCCCTCACCGAGGTGTAAAACCCTTAGTTGCTGGGGGTGGTCAATAAATAGTTTTTTTTATTTTATTCTCACGATGGTTGAGCAAAATAAATATTATTTTACGAGTATCGTATGAGCCGTTTTTATCCAAGCAATTCAAAGGATTAGATTAGCACGATGGAAACGAAGTATTCAGTATCTTATATGCTATTCATAATTTGTGAATTTCGAGCGTCCTTCAAACGCGACTGAGACTTCAATGGGTTGAGGGTACAATGGGTGTGTCTTAAATAAACCATTTTTTGTCATCCATGTCTCCTGGAAGAATGGAGGCCTTCACATATTTTCTCTTTTATTGCAATACTATAAACATAGTCTTCAATAAACCTTATTTTCCCCTTCTCTTTCGGCGGGAGAGCTTAATGACGATGATTTTACAAATCTCGACCAAATAGATTTTCTTATATTTTTTTATTTCGATGCACTCATAAATGAAGAATTTTGCTTTGCTCGTAAAGGAATTTCCTTTGTCCTCATAACATTCAAGGTCTTGTATGCAACAGGGGTATCAAATTCTCCACCAAAGTTGCAACACCTTAGCTAACCAGAGGCCCGAGGCACTCCCTTTTTTTTCTCATAGCGACAGTCGCATGTCAACCTGCATTCTAGTCGCATTTTGCTTCTCATTCAGTGCACCTTTTTTTTGTACATTGTGTTTTGTTCTGTCTCTTCATAATTTGAAGCAGAACCCTAAATTTTTTTAACCTTTTGTCAATTAATTGCACAGGCGTAAATCTAATTGCATGTTAATTATTGATTTATAGTCGTGTCCTTATATTTGTAGTCTTGCTTGGTAATTTGAGCCTGCAGTAATTAAGTCGTGTGTGAGGACTAGAGTGTGCATAACTCAAGCAAGTCTTTTATTTTTTGGATTTTTACACACGAGTTTAAATAATTGTAATTGTGAAGGTACATGCATCTCTCCTACTGTCACTACTAAAATAGTTTTAATCAATTTGGAGACACATCATACATATACTGTCCCTGTCTCTTTTAATCTTCGCGTAGCTATACCTCTTTTTCTTACTGAAGGAACTTCTAAAAAAAATTATTTTAGAAAGGGGACCGTTATCGAAGTGTGTTGATATACGCACATGTGTGAATGTTTAATTTACATGTGTATGTGTACCATAGACGTACCTCCGATTGCAGGGGCAAAGGTGGATCCTTCACACTACAAATTATATTTTGCAATCATATTTTTGTACAACGGAATATTATTTCAATTATTTGGCGTATCTGCGTATTCTGTCTGTCGAGCAGGCCGTATTCGTCTAGGGATTGAATACATAGAGGCAGATAATGGGAAAGTAACTTCCTTTTCTGCGATACATAAGGAAGAGGGGGATTAAGAAATAGAGATGGAAGGGCATTTGCATATTACCCCGTTCGTCCTTTTTAAACAGCTCCCCCCCACATGCTATCGTAGAACAAAGGAATCTTTTTTCCCGATATATATATATATATATATATATATATATATATATATATATATATATATATATTAGTATATATATATTATTATTATTTTATATATTATATAAAATAAATATTATTTCTCTAAATATATATATATATATATATATATATATTATATATATATATATATATATATTATATATATATATATATATATATAATAATATATATATATATTATATAATATATATATATATATATATATATATATACCGGCTTTACCATGTAATACTTACTAATGAGACGAATCTTTAAGACAGGCTTTGTAAAAAAAATAGCTAAATCGAATGGTTTCTAAACACGAAAAATAAGAGTATATTAACCAGAAATATTATTATTATTATTATTATTATTATTATTATTATTATTATTATTATTATTATTAAATTATTATTATGATTTTATTAGTATCAAATTTATAATTATTATTAAATTAATAATTATTTTTTATTAAAAGTTTTGTAATTAACATTTCTTAGTCTTATTATTAATTATATTATTATGTATTATTATTATTATTTTATTAATCATTATTATTATTTTATTATAATTTTATTCATTTATTATTATTATTATATTAATATTTTATTATTATTATTATTATTATTATTATTATTATTATTATTATTATTATTATTATTATTATTATTATTATTATTATTATTATTATTATTATTATTATTATTATTTTATATTATTATTATTATTATTACTAGTTACTTTCCTATTAACCTTTCTTCACTATCCTTCTTTTATAACTTCTTGCTACCCTTTAATTCTAGTTACTTTACTTTCCTATTGACTTTTCTTCACTACTCTTCTTTTCTTCTTGTTAAACTTAAATATTATAAACATCATGGCAGAGACCAAACCTTCTTCGAATATTTACAATCATAAAACAGTATCCTTTTCATAGTCAGTGAATATTCTGAACAACACAACCCCTTATATGACCTCAGTGTCACCGCCTATATATTCGACTTGTCATAATATGAAGGTGCCCACAATAACAAAAACTAAGCAAAGTATGAAATCATAAATTGTAAAAGGAAACAATTATATGAATATAAAGAACATACTATGTGTTAAACTTATTGTGCGGTGCGTTAACATTGATAAAGATTATCTGCTAATTCAATTAAATTTAATTATAAATTGGAAGAAACGGTGATCAATCAATATATGTTAAAATTGAATATTTTACAAATTGTTTTACTTATTTAGAAACAGTGCCAAATAATGTACGTTGAAAAATTTAACTACTTTGTAAGTGTTGTGATAGTGCAAAATTAAAACTGAACATTCTGCCTTCAAAAAAGGTTAATACTGACTAAAAACATTTAGTTCAAATGTTAAATTTGTAACTCAACTATACTAAATATTAATGTCTATTCTTAGGTTTAGTTTTTTTTTCTTTGTATGAGTGTCGGTGCCACTGGTATGACAGATATAATCAGTCATTATTTTATTGTTTGAAAGGATATATATACGGTACTGTATATTTATATAAGGAAATATATTAAAAACTATTGACAAATAAGCAACTTTTAAATATGTATCCTATATTAAAAAAATAAATGAACCTAACCTATAAAAAATTAAAGTAAAAACGTTCTTTCCGAATGAGGTAAAAATAATTATCATTATTATTAATATATATTGCACATTATCCCATGCTTTTATTTGCTTGTTTTTTTTAATCCATGTTATATTTTTTTTGCATGTAAATGTGTGGCTCTCTGTTCTGCTGAGGCTTGGCAAATTCTTTCTAGAAACATCTCCCCTATCCTATTCCCGTTACGACCAAGGGGTAGCTATATTGAGAATTGAGGGAAGTCTTTTCATTATGCGAAATGTACATCAGCTTCTATGGGCCCAAGTCGATTTGTTTTGCTTATTTTCTTTTCCAAGTAACTTTAAAATTCCTATTTCATATTCTTATTACTATTGTTTATTTATTTTTTTTGCTACTGCACATTTTTATTTTTTTGGTGGACTAAAATCTCATCATCATCTCACCCCCTATTTTAGTTCATTACATTGGTAGCAGAGCGTAGTTCTCTTGGGACTACCCTTGGCTCATACTGCTACCCTTTCCTAGTTACTTTCCTATTAACCTTTCTTCACTATCCTTATTTTCTTCTTGTTATGGTTTAAATATATTATTCATTTTTGGTTATTCTTTAAATTGTTCAGCATTCTTCTTTTCACTATTATAAACTTAACTATTATTAACATCATGGCAGAGACCAAACTTTTTTCGAAAGATTACAGTCGTAAAACAGTATCCTTTTCAGAGTCTGTGAATATTCTTAACAGCACAACCCCTTCTATGACCTCAGTGTCACCACCTATATATTTTTGACTGTTCCTAATATGAAGGTGCTCACAATATCATATCATCAACCTTCATTATATTTAACTCCATCTGGAATGAATCTTCCAATGTATTCAATCCCCTCTTCTGTTTTCAATTGTCAGCCTCAAGTTCCGTTAAAGCCACCACCTGGGGTCCAACAACCTCAGGTAATTTCACCTCCACCGAATGATGAATGTCATACAAATGGGTACAAGCATGCACAAGTACCATCGAATACTAACACTACTAATTTAATGATACAATTGCTCCAACAAAATCAGCAGATATTGAGAGTGCTCACTCAGCTGATGAATACTTTCTTGTTGACTCAGCAAAAGTTTCAAACACCTACTAACCCTACTAATAATTTCACTAAGCATGAAAATTATAATACATTGCCTACTACACCAAAAAGACCTACACAACAACAATGGTCTAGAGGTGATAAACAACTTACATGCAACTATTGTAAGAGATCTGGACATGACATCCGCACATGTAGATCCTGTCCTTATTGTCGTTTTTGCGGAAAGCGGGGACATTTGCAATATGAATGTTAGGTAAAACAACAAATGTCTTCACTGTGAAGAAAAAGGACACATACTTAACAACTGTCTGCAAAGGAAACAGAGTTCAATCAGATGACAGATGTCCTATTTGTCATGGAAAACATCTTGGAATTGAATGTCCACAATGGATATCTAAAAATACATCCAAATTCCCTGAAAATGTAAAAAGTTCCTTAATACACGATCCACCTCCAGAATCTTCTCCATTAAAATCATCCAATGAAGAAGAGAAAACCTCACCTAAAAATAAACCTATAATTGTGAATGAAATTCAAAATGATAATACATTTGAAGAATTGCGGGAGTTGCAGTTGAGTGAAGAGAATGTGGTGTTAAATGAATTGGCCAATACACAGGAAATTAACAAATTAGCTTTCAAAATTTATCATTCTTAATAAAATTATGGGAATTATAATTTTTTTTGTTTTTTTTAAAAATTGTGAGGCTTTGTTTCCATATTTAAAAAAGGATACAATATTCCTCATATTACTTACTGACAAGTGTGAGTACATGGCAGGTAGGGTATGGTTTCCCTGCAGGGAGGACTAAACCTCTGCTGGGTTTAATACATGTCATTTTCTTGTAAAACTGAATAAAGCACTTGTTAAGGGGGAGGTAGTAGGGGACTCTCAGAGGGGGATCCCGCTTGCCATGCATTCACACTTGGCAGTCGGTAATATGATATATATACTTTCTAAATAGCCTACCTCAATGACTAACCAACAAAATCTTTTAAAAGCAAAAATTTTTTTAACTATTTTAATTAAAATATAATATCCTATATGAAATATTTCTAAACTCTATTTAAAGAGTATCTTAAACAAATTTTCTGATATTTTGTTTTTATTTAGAACGATATTTTAATTAAAATCCAAATAGTTTAGGCTATATAAAATGTTTATTAACTCTTATAAGAGTTTGTTTAGAAGTAAAATCAAATGGCTGTTATCAAATGTGTCGAGGTACAGAAACGGAAGATTATTGCATCACAAACGGTTTTCAATTTTTAGTCCTTCAAATAGTTATCTTTAAATTTCTTGAATTTGCAAATGCTTTTTTTTTTTTTTTTTTTTTTTTTTTTTTTACATTCTTTAGCTATAAGTTAAGATACATTTAGAGTCTTTAGTTTTAATTAATACAATGCCAGCTTTCCAGATTCTGATACATAGTTACTACCAATTTCTACCTTGTGTACAAAGAAAAGTAAAAGAAACAAAGACAAAAAAAACACGTAAATAAATAAATAAAAAATATTTTTTCAGCTATTATAGTTTATTATGACAATCTAATTTTGCTCACACGTTAGTTTATATTTTATCTTCAGCAATTAGAAAATTCATTGGTGTCCAATAAATATTAATATACAAACATTTTATTTGCTTTAACAAACAGGAAATATTTTGTTTTATTCTGAGATATTTTTAACAAAGTAAATTTTGTGATTATGGATATTAAAAGTGAAATTGAAACTGAGGATAAACTCCAAGAATGTGCAGACAATGTTAGAAACCATGGTCAGAGCTTGGACCAAGATTCAGAATTGGAGGGAACTCGGGTAGGAAAATAATTATTTTTATTATTATTATTATTATTATTATTATTATTATTATTATTATTATTATTATTATTATTATTATTATTATACTAAAAAAAAAAAAAACCTTTTAACGTGCTTTATCCCCTATGCAGGGGGTAACACGGGGAGACCACAGGAAATCGAACTTTAAGGCCGGCTATTCCAAACCAGCGCCACCAACGTGTTCGCAGTTGAGTTTAATTCTTGCCCCCTTGTAGCTAAAACTCCAACTGCTACGCGGAGGATTTGAACCAGCGTCCTCTCGTATGAGAGGTGGCGACTCAACCTCCTGCGCCACGAGGCGTTCTGTTTTTTATTATTATTATTATTATTATTATTATTATTATTATTATTATTATTATTATTATTATTATTATTATTATTATTATTATTATTATTATTATTATTATTATTAAAGAAATTATCATTTCCAAACTTATCTTTTTCACAGGAAAAAATACTTCAGCCATTCATAGATGTCAAAGATAAGATTGAATTAAAAGAAGAGCCAATGGATGTTGAGGAAGAATATTCAGAGAATGGTCAACTAACATTATTGATGGTAATGATTATTTATTTTTATTGCCAAATTTTATCAAATTAAAGAAATGAAACCTATCTTATCCCCATTCCACATACAAAGAATGTAAAGAGAGAGTTCCATACCTTATACATAATAGTTAGGCAGATCCGAATGGGGTTTATTAACGCCATATAAAAAGTATCATTACACTTATCAAATTTCTCAATTAGATGAAAGTTGGGTAAGTATAGAGAATTAAAAGTTTATTTTATTTGGGGTTCTTATAGATTTTAACAAGAGCTTTGGCTAAAATAATTATTTAAAAAATCATTTTATCTTCTTTTGAACAGAAAGAAAAGGTTTGCCCGCACAAAGAGCTCAAAGAAGAAATTGTAATAAAATGTGAACCATTTGATATTAATGAAGAATATACGGAAAATGATCAACATATTGAGCAGTTTTCTGGATTAAACAAAAAACAGGTACCAATGGAGAATTAAAAGTTTGAATTTCTTGTGAGTTAATCCAGGACAAACTTATAATTGGTTAGCATCACTCAATTTTTGGATGTGATTAGATTTATTAATTTCAGTTTTGTTTTAATTTATAAATTTTATTTTCATTAAAAGGTACTTTTGCAAAGGTTAAAATCGAAGAACATTAATATTTCATGTTTTAATGTTAGTTTTTTTTTTATAGATTCATGTTAGTGATGTAGAGCATCGCGAGAAAGATGACAGACTGAAGGTAAAAAGACCTTTAAGAAACGAACCTCAATCGCCAAGAAGAAAGAACCAAAAGGTTAAAAATAATGATTTGAAAAATCATGAAAAAGATGAATTGGAACTTCAGAAATGCAGTAAGTAGTAGTTTAAATGTACTTAGTGCAGTTTAGAATGTAAACTCAAATGGAATTTAGGGATTCATTGTTGATACATTCAAATAAAGGTTATTTAAATGTTCTGAAGCAGCTATGAATGTAAAGAAAACTTGCAAACACATGCGTTAATACATGGAAATATGCTCTGAATACAGCTATGAATGTATTATAAAGGAAGCCTAAAATTTCACATGTTTTCTCACACATGTTAAATTACTTAAGTGTATAGCAGCTGTGAATGTAATCATAAAACAAACTTAAAGATACATGCTTTGAAACGTGTTAAATTATATAAATGTCCCGGGTGTAGCCATAAATGTAAAGGTAATTATGAAGGCTTAAATAACCACATGTTATCGCATATGAATGTTCTAGCATCCAAAGAGTAGTTTACATTGTCACTTTTGGAGCTGTTCTCGTTGTCTTCTACCCTGTAGTTTTTCCAGTTGTCTCTCCTGGAGTTTTTCCCTTTGTCTGCCCTAGAGGGAGGTTTTGGATACCCACAGCCTTCTGTGTCCAATAACAAAGAAATGGTAATTTAAAATAGCATAAAAACAGACACCAATTTTCCACTAAATGGATAGTTAGGCTCCTGAATACCGTCTGTTGTAAACATCGATAAAAAGCTCCTATAACCCTCTCGAGTGAAATTTTTTATGTATGATATATTATTGCTACTCCTTCTTGCGGGTTAGTGTCTCATGGGGTTTGGGGGTAGGGTAATTATTGTCCGGTCCGGTGGTAATGGTCCTTGTGATGGGGGAATATTTGAACTGTTTTCTCTCTTTCTGCTCGGTGTAAATTTTTGTTTCATAAGCATTCCAAACCTGGGAGGTCTGGTTGGTTAGTTACGGTCATGTTATCATATATACGGTGTATATCTTCTTCTTCTTTATCTACCTTTTTTTCCCAAGATTGGGAGTAAGGAGCGCTACAAGCATCGGAAAAGAAAAGCAGTAGGAGAGTATGACAAACAGTCGAAAGTGAAAGCCCAGGCCATTCTTCACCGCCCAACCTCTGTACCATTAATTAGTCGCAGTCAGTCATCGCAGTAAGAAAATCCACCTAGAGCTTTCATGGACCGCGACAGACCACGATCGCTTCCTCACTATGGTAAAAATCTCTAATGTAAGGGTCATCCTTGGCCCAGGTGCCGGCCACAGAACCATGCCCCCATACAAAACCCCGCCATTCACTACCTTGATATGTACCTTTATTCTCGGGCCGTCTTGCCAACTCACATGTTATCCCTTCAGACATTCTTTCACCGACTCAATCCACTGTTCTCTTCGGTCTTCCCAGCCGGCTCGGTTCCCAACGACACGCGCCGACTTATACATCCGGCTTAACCAACGACTATCAGTTCATCGTCTTTCCACATGATCCCAAACTATGCTCAACATACCTTTCATTTATTCTCTCATTACCCTTTCTTCACACCACACAACTACGTTCATTCGTTCATTCCTCATTTTTATCAAATCTTCTCACACAATTAGCATGCCCCTAAGATTGTCCATCTGAACACTTGAACTTTAGATCTATACTTCTTATTCCAGGACCATAGTCTCACTACTATACAAATAACACAGGGTAACAACATACCCTCATGTAATACCCCAGCGCACTCAAGACTAGTCCCTTTACTCTCACCAACGATTTAATTGCACCAGCCACCTTCCTGCCATTTCACAAACTTTTCCTACTACACTCTGCATCATCCGTTCCCGTCTCATCCAACATATAACCTAAATAATTTAAACTCAGACACTTGTTTCCAGCTGCTCACCATCTAACATGAACTTCACACTGAGGACTGTCCTCTACTCACAGACCAAATAACCTACTCTTATTCTGACGGCACTTTACCCTTTCATAACCACTGTCCGTTTTACACACCCTGCCAAATCTCTCTACCAATCCTCTCGAAACTCTCTTCAGCATTCGCCACAAAAAAACAAGTCATCCGCATATAATAAGGTAGGGCACCCTCCACACCCTCCACTCATCTCTCCATCATTCTAACACCATTTCCTGCCATCCCCCACCTCGAATTCTTTCATAACCCCATGCATATACAATTGAAAACCCAAGGAGACATAACACAACCCAGCCTCATTCCTGCCAAATCTCTAAACCAATCATCCCAAACGAATCCATTTTATTCTTACACACGCTTCACTATCGTCATATCTACTTTTTGATAAGCATCAGAGGCCTACCACCAACACCATACTTATCCCTAACACCTGCCATAACGCTTTCCCTATTAACTCATCATACGCCTTGTGACAAATCCATAAAACCTAAATACAATTTATTTCTCTTCTCCCTCAATTTCTCATCATTTGTTTCAACGTTTAAAGATTGATCCACACATCCTCTACCACTCCTAAACTCACCTTGTCTTCACCAAATCAGTCCTTCAGTCGCGTCGCACTCATTTCGACCAAAATACCAGCATATACCTTCACCTACTCTACACCTCAAATAGAATCCTTATTGCCCTATTTAATTTCTTAACCAGGTCCCTTTTTCTCCCTACTATTACCGCTCTCCTCCAATCCCTGTGAACTATACCCTCCATTAAACGCTTTTATTACACAACTTCCAAATCCACACAATCACCATCTCGTCTCGCCTCCGTTCTTTGTCATTTCACCAGTAATTTCATCCTCTATACTGCAGATTTACCACTTCTTTAACTTTTTCGCATCTACCCATTACCTTCCCTCCTTACTAATAAACCTCATCCCCAAAATACCTATTCCTTCTTGCACCATCAAACCCCCACAACACATTCACTATCACCTCTTCATTACTGTAATATTGTGCAGATTTCGAAGTGTTCCTGCCACACTCCCCTCACATTCATTTCATCAGTTACAAAAGCACCATCTCCTATTCATTATTCTAAGCAGATTCCCCTTATTCTCATTCTTAACTTTTTCGGCGCTTCCTCTAAAAGAGTTCCTACTTCCCTAGTAAGTCACCCACTCATCCTCCTTCCACAACTGTTCATTTACCTGCTTGTCCTTTCTTCTACGTACATTACCACCTTTTTAGTATTCTTTTATTCCTCCTTTAATAATTCCAAGCATTCTTTCTTTTGAGAGTTCATCATTTGCTTTTGTTTTTAGTACATTCAACACGCTTCTTTTTACTTTAACCGCTTTCATCACCTCTTCATTCCACCCATTCTTTGTTAACATTCTTACTTCCTACTTTCAGCACATCCACATACCTTCCTTTGCACTACTAACAATTGCGTCCTTCATTTGCCCCCAGATTTGTCAGGTATCAACTTGGTCACATTCAACCGACTTACTAGCGAGCGCTCTTTTACATACTTATCCTTATTGTCTTGCCTCCACTTAACTTTTCACTCTTAATTTTACCTACTTCCTTTACATAGCACCTTCCTCTCCATCAAGCCCCCACTAACATTAATTTTACATTTACACAGTAATAATTGATCGATATCCCATTCCTAAACCTCACTGATTTAACACATCCAACATATACTTCGAACATCTCCTTCTTCACCAACACAAAATCAATCAAACTTTTCACTTCGGAATACCATCTCTACCTCACACCAACTCCAGTATATACTTATGGATACTCTTTTGGGTTTAAAGAAAGTATTACTCTACACACACACCTCTTCTTCACAGAAATTCAATCACTTACCTACCATTCTCATTTTCTCGCGCCACCCCAAAACCCACCTGTTATATACCATCCCTTTTGATCACCTATCCAACCAATTTAAATCGGCTCCCCAACACTATCAATCTGAAGCTCTCTCACTCACCCCATCCAGATACGATCATTCAGATTATCTCAAGATATCGCTTTACTCCTTCAACGTTTCCCTCGATGGACCATCACGTCACAACCAACATACTTGACTTTTCACAAACCAAAGTTAACCATTTAGAATTCTAGGACCACACACACATGTCTACCATAGCTTTGTACCACAAGGTCACTCATCAAAATTCGCAACTTCATTCACTATCGTCTCTTCATTCCTTCCAACCACCAGCACGGCACACATTCACACCACAACACTCAGTTTCACCGTTTCCACCTTTTTCACTTTGTTTTCAGTCACAGCGGCAAAATCAAATTTTGCCCTTTCTAAAAATACATCCATCACCTCTCTCTCCTCTTCTCTCAACATTATCTCCTCTGACATTTCCTGATACCCATACGTTCAGACAATTTCGCGAGAACGATAAAGGCCGTTTTTACGGCGATCACGACCTTCTCCGAGGCCTGCATTAGCATCCCTGGCAAAAAAGATAAGTGGGAGTAGGCAGCCAACCCAACTACCACCGTCCCTTAGTCGCCTTCTACGACACGCAGGACATTAGGACATTAGGAAATTCTTTCTCCCGCCACACACAGGGATATGAGTAGTAGGGATGTCCTGATAACAGTTTATCTAGAAGAGGGATGTTGTGTGTACTTTATCATGATGCTATATGATATAGATAAATGTCGGTCAGTTAATATTGCTCGCCTGGAGGATGAGTGTGTAAAGAGATATTAGAACCAAAAAGAGGAAAAAGTGGCAGCGCATTAAAAATGGGAGTAATATTCAACACTTAGAGTATGCGTGTTCTCTTCCTCTTATATATATATAATATATTATATATATATATATAATATATATATATTATCATTATTATATTATATATACTATATTACCCTTAATATATATATATATATACTATATATATATTATATACAGTATATAATATATATATATATATCATATATACTATATAATATATATATATATATATATAATATATATATATTATATTATATATATAATATATATATATTATATATATATATATATATACATATATTATATATTATTATACCGTATATTATATATATATATTATATTTAATATATAATTATATATATATTATATAAGATATATATATATTAGCTATATATATATTATATATAATATATTATATTATATATATATATATATATATATATATAGAAATGAATAGGTTTGTGGCAAAGAGCATGAGTTTTTCTGGCGAAAGTTCACTGAGTTCAGCCTTGGCCAATAGTAGCTTCATGACCAGCATCCCTATACAAAATGAGAGTTTGAATATGGATAGCGACGTTTCTCTTTTTGTGCTTGCTTCTAAAACCGTGGATGAGAATACGGGGGAGGCTGGCTACCAACCCCAGGATGGCAACGAGGAAGCCATAAAAGAGTTGAAAAGCTTTTTGGAATCTCTTGAGAGGTAAAAAACAGTCTTCTCCGCTATAGTAAAGTAGCGGTATTTAGTAAATTCACTTCTTTCCGTGATTTAACATTTAAAGATTTATAAATATGAAATTAAAATTATTAAACTCAATAAAATGAAACACTTCTATCTCTTTCAGTTTCTATGTCTTTGACAAATTTGTGAGGACTGATGACAAGGTGGATGGGAGATCTCTCAGGAAAATCCACAATGGCCTGGCTAAGTGTCAACATCCTGCCTGCAAAGGCAAGAAGGGGTTTACCTACACCACCCGCAGCAGGTTCCACCTCAAGCAGCATTACAAGATTGTAAGTAGTAATTTTAAATGATTAGCTAAGTTAACAACAAATAACTGGTGTCGCTAGTCCTGCCACTTTATTCAAATTTTAAGAAAGAAAATTAAAAATTTTGTTGCAAATTTAAAAGTTTATATATATTTTTTTTTATATCAGATGCACAAGAACCAGTTCCCTCAGTTCTCTGCCGCCCTTGAGGGGCTCAACAAGCGCGGTCGCCTCAACTCAAAGGAGAGTGAGGCTCGCAAGAAGCGTCAGGTGTGCCTGGAGGAGAGCTTCAGAACTAAGTTCAATCAGGAGAGAGCAAGAATGGGTTTCAGCAGGTGAAAAAAGTTCAGAGAAATAATAATAGTCATTTTAACTTTAATTTTTTAACTAGTAAAGTGGGGTCAGCGTGTTCACGTTTTAAAATATTTTTATTAAAAATTTAAAATATATGAATAAATTTAATTTACATATTTTTATTATTTTCTCTTTAGGTGGTTCATTGAGACAATGACGCCACTGGCTGTAGCTGACCATCCAAGCACAAAGAAGATGTTTTATCTCGTGAATCCCGAGTTTCAGCCGACTTCCAGGAGGACTCTGAGCAGGGACATTGACAAGCTAATGGAAAAGGGGAAGACTCGGCTGATAAACCTGCTCTTCCACCAGAAGTGGGTGGCCACTACTGCCGACAGCTGGACCGCCCACAACAGGTCCTTCTTGGGGATGACAGTCCACTGGATTGACAGGGACACCCTCAAAAGATGCCATGCAACTCTGGCGTGCAAGGAGGTGAAGGTAAGAAACTTAAAAAGCTAAAACTCCCAAGCAATGCAACTCCTCTGCTAAACTTCATCTATTCTAATCTAAATCAAATAAATAATACTATTATTGTCTCTAGGAAAAGGCAACACGCACGAAATCTAGGGAAAATTCAGAGAGATTTCACGAGGACTTAGCAATCCATTGCCAACTGTGGCTATTCAACGGACCACTCACGGATTGAACCGGCACCACTAATGTGGCCGCATTTCAACGTTTTTAGTGATGCCAACAGGAACGGGGACTTCTGTCGGTCCGTGAGTATCCTTGCAATGAGATTGTGGATCTTCCAGGTGAGCCTGCAGGGTGAGTCGAGGTAGACACACCACAGGCCTAGCCAGCAGACTTCTCACCACTCGCTGCGCGCTCCAGGTAGCATACTTGCCAGTGCATCTCTGTCTTAAGCATTCTTTTGCAATATAGGTATTAAGGTGCTATGGACTAGTAATCTCTTTGTATTTCGGATATTTTTTGGGTTGTTCCCAACATATTAGACTTTTTACATTATAGCTTAAATTCTTACTGTTAAGTTTTATTCTTCTTGAGTTATTTCTTTCTCGTTTGCCTTCTCCCAGACTGTTCCATTGGAAATGTTCAGATTTGAGGAAGACAATTGCCAAGATCCAGGCCCTATGGAACCTTCAGAACAGGTCCCCAGTGGCGGCCAACCAGATTTAGGAGGTGCCTCCAGAACAACTGAAAACTCCAGTGGTGAATAGGTTAGTAGGTTATAGGTAAAATTCTCCTCGACTTTTAATATTTTGGAGCTTCCTCAAAACCTTTCATGTCCATATCTTAATATTGTTGGAATGCTTTCAAAATTTCAGCTAATATTTGCTGCTTTATATGTTGTTCTCAGAATTAGTATTTATATGGGAGTCTTGTCCTTCCGTTTATTTGTTTTACAGATGGAACTCCCTCTCGTTGTAGATGTTCGGCGGTCTGCTAGAGCCTGGAGCGATTCCGATGAGCAGCCGATGGATGCCATCACACCATTCTTGATCAACAACCTAATGGGGGGATCTCCCATCACAGAGGTCGAATGCCTTGGTTATTCTAGACTTGGGTTTGTCTTTGTTTATAACTATATACTAATTATATATATATATTATATATTTATATATATTATATATATATTACTTAATACTATAGTATATAGAATATATTATATATATATTATATATCATATATATATATAATAAAATATATATAGATATAATATATATATATATATATATAATATATAATATATTATAATATATATATATATATATATATATATATTATATATTATATTATATAGTATATATTCTTCTTCATCTACCTTATTTTCCAGCAAGATTGGGGTAAGGTGTGCTACAGCATCGGAAAGAAGAAAAAGCAGTAGGAGAAAATGACAAAATGTCGAAAAGAAAGCCAGCCTTACCGCCTCTTACCATAATTAGTAAGACTTCGTCGAAATCAGAAATCACCCTAGAGCTTCACGAGACCGCGACGGCACGTCACTTGGTTAAATCGTCAAGTGTAGGTCATCCATGGCCAGGTGGGCCATAACCTATACCCCTTACAACCCCGCCCATCTCTCTATCAAGACTTTTCTTCTCGCCTTGTCAACTCACATTTCTCTCCTGCAAACATTCCTTTACTGACTCAATCCACTTTTTCGATCTCCCAGCCAGTTCCGCTTACCTATCAACTATCAATCCGCTTAACCAACCGACTAATCATCTATCCTTTTCCCCATGACCAAACCATCTCACAATGCTTTCATGATTTCTCTCGTTTACCATTTTCACAAAAAAAACCCCCCAAACGCACAACTTCTCTTTTTTTTTTTTTCTAAAAAAAAATAACGTAAACCAATTTTCATTTTGTCATTTCTTACACTAGCACGCCCTAAGATTGTCCATCTGAAAACACATTGAACTTTAGATCTATACTCTTATTCCAACCCATAGTCTCACTACTATACATTAACAGGTAACAAAAATACCCTCATGCAAAAACCCTAGCGCAATCAAGATTTAGTCCTTTACATTCACCACCGATTTAATTGCACAGCTACCTCCTGCCAATTCACACTTTCCTACTACACTCTGCATCACCGTTCCCTTCTCATCCAATATATCCTATAAATTTAAACTCAGACACTTGTTCAGCTGTCACATCTAAACCATACTTTCACATGAGGCTATTCTCCTCACAACCATAAACCTTTACTCTTATCTACGTTTACTTTTCGAACCCCTCCTTTACACACCCTGCCAAATCTCCTTATTACCAATCTCTCAAACTCTCTTCAATCACACCACAAAGAACAAAATCATCCGCATATAATAGTGCCCTTCCTCTCTCTCTACTCCATTCCTCCACTGCATTCTAACACCATTTCCTGCCACCCCCACCTCTCATTCTTTCATAACCCCATCCATATAAAATTGAATAACCAAGGGGACATAGCACATCCCTGCCTACTCCGCTATTAATATTACCAATCACTTTTGACTCATTTATTCTTACCACGGCTTCACTAATCGTCATACATACTATTGATTCCATCAGAAGCCTACCACAACACCAATATTACTAACACTGCCATACGAGCGTTCCCTATTATCCTATCATACGCCCTGTTGCAAATCCATAAAACTTAGCAATACAATTTATTACTTTGACTGCCGAAGTTCTCATAATAGGTATAGAGGGGGCTGGTAAGGTGGGCGTTCTTTTCGACTTGTCAGGTATTCTTCTTACTATTTTCTTTCCGATGCATAGTTACGCAATGTAGTAGGAATTGGTACTAAAAGTGTATCTAAGAAGGTTTAATATATAATAGTTATATATAATTATCATTCGTGATGATATATATTATATATTTATATATATATATTATATATATATATAAGTGATATAATTTCAATATATATATATACTTACTATATATACTATATAAAAATATACACCTAGAGAAAACTTTTTTAATATGTTTTCTTAATTAAAGATTAAATTGCTTCTGCTTTTACTTAAATAATTATTAGATTAGGGTGTATAAGCTTACTTAACTAAACAATATTCAATATATTATTTTCATTTTTCAGGTACTCAAAGAGTACATCTTGGTTATGCAGCCTGTGGCGCAGTGCCTGGACATGCTTCAGGGGGAGAAAATGGCATACATGGGCACCCTCCTACCCTAACTTTGGTGATGAAGACCAGCCTGGAGGAACTGAGCCAGAATGACGACCTGGTTTATTCAAGGCCCCTACTGCGGGCCCTCCTCTGTGGCTATGAAAAGAGGTTTGCCCATTCCTCTTTCAGATTACGACCTTCCTGATATGGCGACAAACCCTCCACCCGCCTTAACCCTCAGGTCCTGAAGAGGCTTGCCCTCGACAAGATGGATCGAGATTGCAGCGCAATGAGCTCAGGAGCTATAGGAGTCGTCTCAAGACCCAGAGAGATGGTGAGGGGAGCTGCGAACAGCCGTAGCTAGCGTCACCTCGTTGCCAGCCAGAAAAAAACTTTGGGCAATGACACCCCAGGACACTGACGGCCGCTCTTTGGCAAGTTGTTTTGCCTACAAGAACCGGCCAGACAAGCAGACAGGATTGGAGGACGTCCTAAGGAATCCCCCTTTGACGTGTGGTGGCCCTCTAAAGGCCCCCGTGTAGTTGTCCTGGGTCTCTCTTTTCCACCCATCCCCGCACTAGGGACGGGTCCTTTGTAGACTCTATTTTTTTTATTATAATATAATACATTCCCAGTACCATGCACCTGTTTATGCGAGCAGCTTTTCCAGAACAAGGGGACATTACTAAGGGCCCCGATGAGTGCCTCTTCTGATGAGGAACACTTTGAGGAACCTTGATGTTTCTCTAGCGCCAATATGGATTCTTTCCTGGGAGTAAACATGCTGCACTAAGGATCCCTATAGTGACGAGAAGAGGATCCGTGAGATAGATATTAGGTACGGTGTTATTTATAAATTAATCATAATTTCGTTTACTCACTTATTTATTAATAGCATGCTTTTGATACACAAAAAGTATTTGCAAATAAATTTAGCCAAACGAGGGGGAAAAAGTCCGTTCTCGGCTTTGTGACGGTTCGCAATCGAGGAAAGGGCCATTCCTAAAAAAAAAAATAGATAGCGTGATATTTTTCTTATTTCTATTTTCTTATATTATCATATATCTATATATATACCATATATATACTTTAGAGTATTATATTATATATATATATAAGAGTATATATATATAATAATATATTATAAAGATAGAATATTGTATTTCATATAGAATATTCTTCTATATCAATAATTGATACCTATTAATCCTTACGAGTGCTATAAATCACACCTTTAATATACACTACTAATTTTACTATCATTTCAACTCGATTAAAATCACTATCTAGTAGCTGGTCTATCTCTAAGTCATACATATATTATATATATATTATATATTATACCACTTATATCGTTATTCGCGTACTTATGTATTTGTCTCTAATTGGCTAAAGACGGTATTCTATATTACCCATCTGAGTATAAAAACTGAGGATTAGCCTACTCCTTATACCTCATCTATATATATATATATATTATTTAATCTCTTGGGTATATATATTATTAGGTTATACCTATATAATATGTGATTGGGTAAATGCCCGGGCACTTAAAAATTGGGCAAATGCCCTGGGCACTTGTCCAAGCATTTGTCCAATTTGGGCATTTTAGAGGGATTATACTTTTATTATATTATATTACTATATATATATTATATATACCTATATATATTATACTGATATATATATATATTAGATATATATATGGATATATATATATATATATTATATATATTAAAATAATATATATATATAGTAATATAATACAAATTATATATACATATAATTAGGGAATGATGCCAAAGTAATTGGTAAATGGAATATAATATAATTGGTATTGAACCAAGTACTTGCCATTTTCACGAGGTAACTCTGGTATTGCTCCTACAAAAGGTATCTGGATTTAAGCCACAAGGATAATGGGTGAATAAAGGTCAAGATGTGTCAATCACTGCATGACCAAAAGATCGTGAGATGAGAGACTATCTAAACATTCTTGATTATTCTTCCCATATTTTTAAAAAAATTGATTATTTAAGCACAAACATAAGATTCTTTAGCTTTACCAATTGTTTATGTTAAAGCAAATTGAAAATTTTACAAATCGCTTGGCTTACCTGATTTATAATTAAAAATAACCACAATTATAGGTAAATCTACCAATTGTTGTTTGCGTTTTTAAAGATCCTTTTAAAATTGCTAAACACTAATTGTGTTTGGCACGTATTTAAACATATGGTTGTTTAAAAGAACCACCAATTTCTGGTATTTTCAAACTCTAATTTGGGGTTAGGTTGTGACCCGGCGTTATAGGCACTATTTGATAATTAACTTGTAACTCCCTTTAAAAATCAATTAATTTTAAATTTATTACCTTTGTATAAGGTGAATAGAATATCAGCAGTATTTTATTTATCCTTAATAATTGAAAAAACTTGTACATATAATGTTATTTATCGCGCTTATAGTATTCTAAATCATGGTGTTATTGATAGTTAATTAGTAGGATGTATTATTTACATTATGAGAAGATAGGTTCAGTATGTTGCTGCTTTAGTAAATTTTTACCTCACCTTTGCTAATATTCTACTGCTGTAGAATAGATGATCATATGAGCCATTACGTAAAGAACTAGTGGGAGTGAAGATGTTGACTCTCCTCCTAAGAAGATTACAATTCCAAAATTACCAATATACAACAACAGGTTGGAGGATTTTGCAGCAAAGCAAACAATTCATTTCTTCAAAGTGTAAAAGAAGTTGAAGGCGTAAGAGATGAAGGCAGTTTCCGAATCTGTAGTTTGGATGGGCTGCTAATCTGAGAAATCAATCGAATTCTAATAAAGAATTGACGCCTTTTTCGAGCCTTCTTTCAGCTCACACAAATATCTCTTCATTATATGAGTTCCAAAAGCTATCATCTGGTCAATTGTCACTCCTCATTTTAATTATTAGCGATAGAGCAAATTCTCACATCCAAAAGGGATACTTTGAATGAAAATGAAATATATTGTACCTCGTCCTTTGACTCATACAGCAAACACAAGTTCCCAGCACTCAATGTATCTAGAGACAATCCCGCAAATCATAACACACACACCCACTTACAGCATTCAGCAATTTTTCATCCCGTCCATCTGTCAGTATCCACGAACACTACATTAACAAGTTCTCAGCTAACATCATTCGTTCAATGTCTCCTTCATTCCTTCGATTATCTCTTAATAATTTCTTTTTTGGTGGAGGCCGTCAAATCCATAACCACCAACGTGAGGCTGGCGATGAGCCAATTGCCATCCAATGTTTGCAACTTCATCTTCTCAGTTGAACAATCCTTTGAAAATCTGGTAACGCCATTCCACTCCATCAAATTTTTCTCCTCGCAAGCGTTAACTTAGTGTGGTACTCATTTATTTCTATATTGCCTCCTCTTAACATAAATGTACAATCTTGAATATTTTTCAAAGACTTTCCCTCCAGTCATACTATGTTTGCATTTTCGAATCCTCATCAAGACACAATTACAAATCCGTCCCGTGTCATATGTTATGCTTGTATGAATCAGCTTTGATATGACCTCGATTCATCCTTGATCTAAGCTGAAGAATGAGTATTGGCTGGAACCAAATTACAACTCGCCCTATTGGCAGTTTAAGCCCTTCTGGCCTGACAATGTATCCGCCATCTATTTCTAAGTATTAACAACTGGCTAAGGGCATTCCTTTAATTTTCAAGGTTTAACTCTTGACTTGAAACAAAAACACTTTTTGAAAAAAACGATCCTTTAAATAACTTATTTATGACCAAGCCTTTTTATTGGACTGCCAGAAGACAGGCATAGATTTTTTGTTTTTCGTATCATGCAAAGTAGGTTTGCTGACTTATGAAGGAAGCCTGGCTTTATTAAGGCGGCCAGCGCATCTCAGCAAAATAATATGTCACGCGATCTTTATGCTTTGATTCTGAGGCCTCGCTTTTCATTTTAGAAAGTGTTATGTTGCGAATCTGGATTTTTTTTTCCAGAGAAAAAGCCCAGTTTCATTCAGTCATTGAAACTTGTTAGGCAGTATACTTCGGTCAATTTTTATTTTCATAAATTCATTGGAAAAGTTCTTGCTGCTTCAATTATCTTGCGGGATGTCGATTCTTTCCTGTCGTCCCCCCATACGTAATCATTTTTTAAAGCAAACGTTTTGAAATTATCAAAGCAACCTGGCAAATTTTACTTTGTCATTTCATTTTTAAACCTTACCACTCTCCAGTAGAGGCATCTGTTGGCATTCAAACTAGTGATTCCGTCGCAGGCACTCGCTTTTCTGATTGATAGTCTTCAAACCAGATATTTAATGCGCTGTTCATTTTAAGCAAATATCATCTCGCAGACGGCTGTCATTTTAGATGCACTATAAAATATCTTTCTAGGTGATGACTGCGTTTAAATTCTTTTTCAATTTGTTTTTAATTATGTCGAATTGTCCAGACTTTGCAATTTTGCTCCGTAGTACTATGAAAACAGGTGTTATAGAAAGAAGCCGTTTGTCCTAACTCCAAATTAAAAATTTTTATCTCGTCGTATCTAGTCGCACAAAAAGTGACATCCTATGTTACTATTTTTGAGAATGTTTTGGTTGTTTGCGTCTATTGTTATCGTCTAAGCTTTTATGATGAAAAATACATTATAATAGCGATGCTACAACACATTTCTAAAACATTTTTAATTAATATTCAGCTAGGAGATGCATATCCCAAACGCTATCAAGGCGAGTGCAACGAGTTGCAGTAAAAGCCTATTGCCAGCAGAGGATCCTTTTTTAATTCATAATATTTCATGTTCTTTTCATTTTAACTGTATGACTAATGAATTACAAATTTTAGATTTTATTTTGCAATCTTTAATTTAAATTTTTATTCACTTTTAACTTAATGTTTGTGATTAACCCAGAATTTTAATTTAATTTTTGTAAATTTTAATTTCTTCTTTTTATCTTTTAACCCAACCGCCAGTATATACTCCCCCAGAGTATCCTATAAGACCTCTGTTCTACGATGAGCAACTAACGACTGTGATTATATATAAGCAGCGACGCCAGTGGCATTTCCCTACCTTCCCATATAGCTTATCTATATACCTCTGCTTGCTTCTTTTAGAAAAAGTTATATTATACAACTTTGTATTTACCCCAGGACTTGACTCTTATTCTCTTGTGTTGTATAAGAATTTACCCACTCCCAGTTCTTCCTACTCCTGCGCGATTTTAACCTTTCTCTATGAGAGTGAATATTGTGAAGTGGGCCAAGGCCACAATGAATGGGATTGGTGCCTCCATGGGAATCGTGTGACTGGAGAATTCGTCCCTGAGAATGCGAATTGGTCGCGAGGCCACGCTTTTCCCTGGTATGTTACGATTTCTATTTAAGGATATGGGTGTTCCACAAATAAGACCACCCTACCCTTGGCCCAAACCCTTACCACTACACAGCCTAAGGTTGCCGCTGTATGGAAATTATTAACTCCCACCGGCTCTCTTGACTGTTCCCCAAAGCCCTCGCTGCAAGAATTCCATGTGCTTAATACTGTGGTAACCCTAATTGTAATATAACTCTTTAGAAAACTCTTGATTAACAAACCCTGTGCATAGCGTTGTGTTTAATTAAGTGTTGAAACCTAATACGGAAGAATGCGTGGTCTCGACATCAATGCCCTCTATTTGATGACCTACACTACTTTATTAATTTAAATTGTAATCCAGAACTCCTTTATTGTGTTAACTGATGTGACTTATGGAAACATTTAAATTATAATATGGCTATTTAAATCCATGGCATGTTTGTATGAGACCCTATATAGATTAAATTTAGTGATTATTCCCTGTAAGAAATCTAATTGTGCTATAAAAATGCACAAATCTCATTTTATAGTTTACTCTATTACGCATTACCGATACCAACACCCTAATGAATATTACCATTACCGATACCAGCTCTCAAATTGAGTAAATTTATCTTACCGATATATAATACGTATATATTAACTTAAATGTCGAAATTTCTCCTTTTCATTCAATACAGTTTATTTGTTCAACACAAAGTCAAGTATTACATTACCGATACCAACTCCGATATATATTACATACCGATAACCAACTATGATATATCCCTAATCAAAAATAGACGTAACCTCATTTCTTCGAATGTTTCATGGTTTAAAAGGGGGGGGCGGGTAAGGAACTCGGCCTGGAACACCCATAAATTTTGTCACTTAAAATTTTTCGTTTTCAACGCTACCTGTGTTGATGTATATGGTATAGGTTCGAGCTTCCTGGTAACAAAATGCCCATTTTATAAATGCCTGCCCACCTTGGCCATTTGGCTCTAATACATAAATTAATATCATATAGCTATATATATATATGATATCTATATTATCTGACCCCTTCTCTCCAGGAGCTGCGTGAGGAGTGAGAAGAATGTCAGTCGCACATATATAAATAAATCGGATTGTTGAAGGGAGGTGTTTTGGAAAGGCATTTCTTCTCTCCTTTCTGTTACACCCTTTATTTCCTAGAGTCCCATCCCAACCTCCCAAGTTCCATTCCTCCAAACCGGAAC
>JABUQX010055275.1:65000-71297 GCA_015478945.1 Trachelipus rathkii
AATTTAATAAGTAATAATAATAATAATAATTAATAATAATAATAATAATAATAATAATAATAATAATAATAATAATAATAATAATAATAATAATAATAATAATAATAATAATAATAATAATAATAATAATATTATAATAATAATAATAATAATTAATAATAATAATAATAATAATAATAATAAATAAAGAACGCCTCGCGGTCATGTAGGAGGTTGACTCCCGACTCTCATGCGAGAGGGACGTTGTTCAATGCCTCGGCGTAGCAGTTGAGTTTTATCTTCCTGGGGGCAAGAATTAAAACTCGACTGCGAACACGTTGGTTGCGCTGGTTTTTGATAGCCGGCCTTAAAGTTCGATTTCCTGTAGTCCCCCCGTGTTACCCTCTGAAAAGGGGATAAAGCACATTAATAGGAAGTTTTTATAATAATAATAATAATAATAATAATAATAATAATAATAGATAATAATTAATAATAATAAATAATAACAATTAATTAATAATATTAATAATAATAATAATAATAATAATAATAATAATAATAATAATAATAATAATAATAATAATAATAATAATAATAATAATAATAATAATAATAATGATATAATAGTTAATCAATGAAAATGAAAAGTATTTTTATTAATGGAAATGAGGAGACATGTTTGTGGTCCGTAATGATTTCTTAGGTCAAGTGGCTGTTCCTCATAAGTGTATAAAATATTTAGACCAGGGACTTTAATGAAAGGTTTCCAAGTTTGCAGATGATAACGAAAATTGCTACCAGTAAAGACCTTAAAATCATTGTAATTTTTGTTTTAAAGATTTAAAAAAATAAGGAGGAGCTGCTAATCGCTGATGGGATGCAGCAGGTTCATCTCCTTCAACTAAATCTTTCTTCTCCTCATAAACCATGTTCGGTTGTGCTTGTTCTCTGCGCCATTCAGGCTAGAGACAGTGCGTATCGGGAGTGTAAAAATTATCGTTCTCCTATCACTCTTGCTAATTTTCATTCAGCTAGAAATCGTTGCAGGGATACTTTTCGACGTGCAAAGTGGGCTTTCATCAAACGAAAGTGCGCTAACTTCCTTGGTTCTCCTACTGACAAATCTTTCTGGCCTCTTTTAAAAAAAAAAATCTCTAGCAACTTCTGTAAATCTTCCTTTCCTCCTCTTATTCGATCTGATGATTCTGTTGCTAATTCTCCAACTGAAAAGGCCAATCTCGTTCGGCCTCCTTTTTTCTTCTAACTCAATCCTGGACGATTCTGGCATTCCTCTTCATACTCCTTCTCCTCTCAGAGGGCCTATGCCTTTGTCTGAGATTACATTTAATCGGGTGCATGGGAACCTGAAATCAAATTGAATCAGGCGGGTTGGCCCAAGATAGCATCCTCCCCGAGTTTTTTGCAGGAAGTGTCTTCCGTTGCTATCCCCGCCCTCGTTCAACTATTCTCTTTGCCTCAATACTAGCACTTTTCCCTCAGTGTTGAAGCCGCACATGTCCAACCTATCGAACAAAGGAAGCGCTCTGAATTAATTCTAACTATCGCCCTATAGCGCTCACTTGTATTATATCTAAGATTTTTGAAACCCCTCCTTCAACTCTCACTTCTTAGATCATCTGGAAACTCATTCGATAGAGCTCTACTGGCGATACACTTTCCTATTTAACCGATTTATAGTTTTTCGCTCTTAGGAACTACGGGGAGATGCGTGGTGGCGCTTGGCATGTACATATGATTTGACCGAAGTATGGCACGCCGTCACTGCCTCTAAGCTCCTCTCCTTTGGGTTTCCTGTCTTCTCTTTGCCTTACTTATGTCTAAGCTTTCAAAATCGCTCAAGTCGGACTGTTGTTGATGGCGGCGACTCTTCTTGTTTCTTCAATAGTGGTGTCTCAGGTTCTGTCTTATTCTCATACTTTATTCCAGCTTTTCATTAATGATCTTTCACCTGCACTCTAACTCTATCCAACTCGATATGCCGCTGACTCAACCTCTCATATTCAAACTCATATCATCTGCTCCCTCCTTTACTTCTAGGAATTGCCTCATAGTCTTAATCTCTCGATTCTATTCCGCATCTAGATAGAATTTCGGATGGGTCTTTCTCAACCTTGAGGAAATTCAATTCTTTAAAAAACTCAACTTCTACAACACAAATCTCCTTCTCCAAAAACACCTTCTAACTTTCCTATCTCTTTCAACGGTTCTCTCGTCTCTCCTGTTTACAATATAAACATCCTTGGCCTTAACATAAACAAAAAAATGTCTGGAAACCTCATATCAATACGGTTCTAGGGCGGACTCCGACTCCACAACCCTGGTTTAGACTGCGAGACTTTTTTTCCTCTTCTCAGTTACTCTAGCTATACAAGGGTCTCATCCTCCCATGTATGGAGTACTGCTCTCATATCTGGGGGGGGGGAGCTCTGGTTTCAACCGGCTTTTAGACAGGGTCGATTCAAAGGCCAAAAGGCTTATAAACTGTTCTGTACTTTACAGTTTACTTGACCTTCTATCTTTGCGGCGCGATGTTGGTGCTTTATCTCTATCCTATAGGTACCGCATCTGCATGTGCTCGAGGGAACTTATCACTCGCGTACCACCATCTTTACGTCGCCCTCGAGTGCTGTATCTGCGCACGAGTTTTGTGTTGACATTGGTAACTCCAGGCTAGTTCGCCGTGTCGCTTCCTTCTTTCCCACCACCTCTATTCTGGGGAATTCTCTTCCATCTTCTATATTTCCTGCTGAATTTAATCTCCTCACTTTAAAGAGTGCGTCTGTGCTTATATGCGTAATTTGCGCTAGAGGGTGAACCTTTGAGCGTACTATATCCCCTCCTTGAATAGAGTTCTGTTCGTGAGTGGTGGTAACTACTGTAAAAAAAAAAAAATCCTTGGGTGGGCAGATATGTGGCAAATGAACTGAATCTCCTACTTACCCCATCCAAAAACATCATCAGATTATTAAGAAAAATTGCCACTCTCTTCAACATTACCCTCAGATGGACCATATGTCGCAACCATACAAATTTTGACCTTTTCAAACTTAAATTCTAGTACTTACACACATAAAATCTACCATAGCTCTCTGCCACAAGTCACTCATCAGAATTGCGAATCCTTTCCACACTAACACAAACATATTTCACACAAAACCATCCATTTTCACCGTTTCCATACATCTTTGTTTCAGTCAGAGCGAGCAAATCAAATTTGCCCTTTCTAAATATATCCATCACTTCTCTCTCCATCTTCTCCTCCAACATTTCCTATGACATTCCATGTACCCATACGATTCATACATTTTTGCCGAAAGATAGAAGGCCGCTTACGGCGATCACGACTTTCTCCGAGGCATGCATTAGCATTCCTGGCAAAAGATAAGTGGTAGTGGGCAGCCAACCTAACTGCCACCGTCCCTTAGTGGCCTTCTACGACACGCAGGGCATACTATGTGGACAATTTTTTCTCCCCACACATAGGGATATAAGGGATAGGGATGTCTGAAAGATGTTGTCTAGAAGAGGGGTGTGGATATAAGTATGTGTATATGATATGTGAATGAAAGGTGGTGTCTCTAAGATGTTGTCTGGAGGATGAGTGTGGATATGAACGCAGAACAGAAAGGCAAACCATTAGGCACTGGAATGTCATACATACCGTACTTATGATGGTAGTATTATATATATAAAAAAATAGAATATTTATATATCCTTATATTATATATATATATATATATATATATATATATATATATATATATATATATATATAATATATATATATATATATAAATATATATATATATAATATACAGATGTACATTAGATATATATAGTTATATAATATTATATAATATATATAACTATATAATATATACGATATATATCAATATATATATATATATATGGATATATATATTATATATATATATAATTAAATATATATATAATATATATATATATATATATATATATATATACTATATATATCATACTATATATATATACCGTAGTTTTTATCTTGATACTATATTCATATATATATATATATATATATAATGGAATACTCATATTCATTAAATTTATTGCGTATATTATGATATATGATAAATATATACTTTAGTACTACTGTCCCTTATTGCTCATATTACTATATGGCACTATGCAAAATGAATATATAATTAGAGGTGTAGCGGATAGTGATTTTCACTATCCGCGGATGCGATGCGGATGCGGACTAGTTAAAATCCCACTATCGCGGGATTGCGGCCATGCGCAGATAGCGATTATATCTGAAAAAGTTTTTTGAGGTTCTTAGCTACCAGCACATCCTTCGAAATACACTTGTATAATAATATATATATATATATATAACGTAATATATATTACTATATTATATATATATATATATATAATATATACTATATCTATATATATATATTATATAATACATATATATAATATATAATATATAATACGTTATCTTATTACTCAATAGTGGACTCAATCACGTAGTCTACAATATATATATATATATCAATATATATATAATATAATATATAAGTTTATATATATATAATAGATATTATATATATAAAATAATAATATATATATATATATATATAGTATATATATAATATTATAATATATATATATATATATATATATATATATATTTATATATATTACCACGTGTTACCAGAGTGCAGACGCTTGGAAGCCCCAACTCTTTTGCACCCACCAACCTCTTTTTTTTTTTCCCCCCCCACGGCCCCCTCCACCCATTTTAGAAAAAGGTTATGTATATTAATGCTTGAAATTAATAATTCTCACTTGGTTTCAAAAACAAAAGATGCTGAGTCCTTTCAGGGGAGAGTTTGCCTCTCTTTTCGTCGTAAATGAGATTTGCACCACTGAAAGATGCTCGCCAGCTACACTTGTCGAAGGGCATGCTAAGAATTTCCTGGCGACTTCTACATGATGTCGAAAACTTTTACAATTATCACGCTACAAAACCAGTGGATCTTTACCTGATTCTAAGCTTTTCTCTTTTGATATTCTTCGACTTATGATAGTCTTTTGACACTTCTGAATATCGCTGCTAGAAGCCAAAAGAACCTTCATGGATTCAGCAATGATATCGCTAACAGATGGTAATTGCGTGTCTGTTTCTGTGATCTTTTGCTTTTAAAATTAACCAATATTGGAGTTTTCAGCACCCCATTTTAGCCCCCCACATAAAAATGGACATAAAATTCTTAATTTACAGTCAATTTTGATGGGGGAAAAAGCAAACCGCAACTTTTTCTGACCTCTAAAACGTCGTTTTGAAGTATTTTTCTGTGTCTGTAGTCATTGTTTCAGAATTTTTATTTTTTCAGAAATTATGTTTTTGACATTTTTTAGTATCAACTCCTACAATTTTTTTTCGAAATGATTTCAAACTTTAAGTATGCATAGATGAGTCCAATACGCGCAAAATTCACGGAGTAGTTTTTTGATATTTTGAAATTTGTACTCAGCAATGTCGAAATTCAAAACCTACTTTCTTTTTGGTTTTAATTGCTGAGTGCAATTTTCAAAAAATTCAAAAAACTACTTCGTGCATTTTGTGCGTAATGGACCAATCTATGCATATTTCAAGCTTGAAGTCATTTCGAAAAAAATTGTAGGAGTTGATACTAAAAAATGCCAAAAACATAGGTTCTGAGGAAAAAATGAAAATTCTGAAACAATGACTACAGATACAGAAAAACACCCGAGAACGACGTTTTAGAGGTTAGAAAATATGCGGTTTGCTTTTTCCCATATCAAAATTGTCTGAAAATTAAAAATTTTATGTCCATATTTTGGTGGGGGCTAAAATGGTATGCTGAAAACTCCAATATTGGATCTTCCCTTTTATTGGCTGGTGATATTTCTGCCTTTATAGCAGTTCATCACATAGGCATCCTAAATTAATTTTAACCCTCTGTAAAACACGTGGTTCAAGAAATTTTGTTTTGTATCTAGGATTTAGAAAAGTTGCTACTGCACATGCGTCATCGTTTTCCAGAGTTTGAAATCTATTATCTATCTCCAGCATGAGTGTTTCTGTCATTCTTTGAAAGTCTCTTTCTTTTAATATATATATATATAATATATATATACTATAATTATATATATATATATATATATATATATATATATATATATATATATATATATATATATATATATATATATATATATATATATATATAGTTATATATATATATATATACTACCTCCACGTCTGTGCTGCGCAATGAG
>JABUQX010055276.1:0-10000 GCA_015478945.1 Trachelipus rathkii
TTACCTTGATTTATCCTTTTAATTCCTCTAATTACTCCATAGATATCTTACCTTTTTACTGAAGCTGAACTCTTAGCTGAAAACTTTTGCATTTAATCCCTTTGACGATTCCAATTCTATTCTTCTTTTACTACCCTCCAACTAACTTATTCTTAAATTTGTAATTGTTACCTAAGATATAATTTCTGCTCTTTTCTTAGCATAATACTAAAATGGCACATAGTTTTACGTTGTGCCTTTTGTTTTTCTCATAACTTGTGATTTTGAACTTGTACCCTACATTTTAATAAACTCCTTCGTCTGCTATCAACTTTGACTTTTTACCTTCTGAGAGTGAGTTTTTAATCAGACTGAGCAAAAAAAAAGTCATCATTTTGCTCTAAATTTCAGTTCTTTTTGAAGATCTCTTATATAACACAATCAGAAAGATTTGAAGATTTATTTTTCTGACAGCAATTCGGATCGCAATTAAGATTTCCTAAGGAACGCTACACTTCTAATATATCCCTTTTTTTCTGGCTCTCGGTCCTCTGATCTTCGCCATTTCGATAAATATTTTACTGTGTCACCACTGGAAGTATCAAGGGAATCCCAAAACAAAGATTTAATTTCCACACTTGTTTCCTTTAATTTCTATCTTATTATTATTTTTTTTTTTAACCTTATCTCGGATATTCTCTTTGGTCTTTTTATATTAACTATTGCAAGCGGCCACCACCTATTATAACCCATTCCTTGAATTTGCAAATAGTGGTGTTCTTCAAGTTTTTTTTTTCTGCACGATGCCACCATTCAAGGGCCAGAGTTCTTTCCAAGGAGGGGCAAAAAATAAAAAAAAAAAAACAAAAGGAAAGTAAATCCATGGAATTCCCTGAGGTGGGCGCAGGCGCGGGTCTTAAGAAGAGGAAGATTGAATACTGCAGGAAAAATAGATGAAGGCAAGGAGTTCCACAAAACAGATGTAGCTGGAAAGATGGAGGCACCACAGCGAACGAGCCCTGAGTTTCCATTATTCATGTGAGAGTAAGGCACCTCTTTTGTTACAAGGACTATGTAGTGGTGGAAGGACGCTAGATGTCAATTCATTCGAGCACCTGCCGATGTAAAACTTATAGATAAGAGATAAGGCGCCAATGTCACGTCGCAGAGAAAGAAAGTCAAGGGAGTTACTTAATTATTGACATTTCACTACTTATCCTATGGGTTGCTCTTTACTACTCTTCATTTTGGAAAACATCAAAACAAGCAGCCAATAATAGTAATTGCTGAAGGGTGACTTTGGTGTGGACTATCTCTGATCTTCCACGTATTTCTAATTGGGGGCATAGAAATTTTTTTAATTTTTTCTGTCTGAAAACTCAATTTCTTCAATTACATATTTGACGTAATCTTCCTCCTGTTAGAAATATGAAAAAATACCACGAAGGGTAATATATATAATCCATCTTTCTTCATCCTATCTCCCCAAGAAGGTGGTATACTATTCCTCTTTGCCAGTGATACGAGCTTCTGATTATCTTCCTTGAATTTTAAAACTCCTCTTTCCTCTTGTGCCTTCCCCAAAACCTATAGAAGAATACAAGCCTTTGTCAGCTTACAAACCGACACCAAACCAAGGGAAGGCTAAGTTCCTCCTGAGGATTACTTGAAAATAATCTGGTCCACAGGAAGAGTGTTTCACCCCTTATCAGTGGGAACGAGCTCTTAATGATTAGGTCATGATCACCTGGCCTTTTAGAACCTCTTTTCTTCCCTTCTTTGTCTTTCCAACCCAAGATTAGCTTGTCAAGTAACAACCCTCTTGATAACCAAAGAAAGGTACGTCTTGTTAATTGTTTTTAACGTTCAAACAAATATGAAGGACCGAGGGTGCCGTAAGCCTGTCACCCTCAGGCCGGGAGTAGATCTCTCCTAACTAATAGGAGATTAATATTATTTATTCTTTCGTTAAATTCAACTGTAATATATATATATAATCGATTATATATAAATAAATAATAAGTACATATAATATATATACTATATAATATATTATATATATATCCTATATTATATTATATTAATCTAATCTATATATATATATATATATATATATATAAATATAATATTAATTATATATTCTATCGAGGTTTAGTTGGTTTTCCCCTGATTAATGGCCTATGAGGGTTCTTCGAAACTTCTGCACATTACTCCAGTGGCTGGGTCAGTGTTCAGTACCATTATAGTTATTTGTCGTTCGTCCATGTACGAGATTTTTGCGAAACACGCCTGGCAGCGGGTTTTTGAGTACATAGCCGTCTATACTTCGAAGGGTTTTATGGAGTATATGTAGATATTTTCTCTTATGGTTGGTTTCTTGGTGGCCTTCCTCTCCCCACCTCAACTGATTCAATCAGAAAACTTTTTAAAGCAAAGCAACCCCCCCCCCTCCTACTGTTTGCATCACAAGAACTCTACATAAGAACCATTCCGGTTAATAACAGTGGGCACTTGAAGCTGCCTTTCCTTGTTGAAATGATTTATCGCACTTTTCCTTAATAGTCCTCATTTTTTTCTTGTGTAAAATTCTTTTGACCTTAGACTAGACCAAGATGCTCATTCTTGCATGTACTCTTTTGGTAATCTTGCAGTACCAGTACCCTTATTTTTTCTTAAGTTCCTGGCGCTCTATATATATAAATGGAACATTGTTCCCCTGCCTTTAATTTCTGAATGTTCTTTTGTTTTTACATTTCTTTTGTGGGCTTTCTGTGGCCCTTTATCCCTTTTTTTTTCATCCAGTCCAGGGAAATATATATATATTATATTATTCAATATTATATTATATTCATTTATATAACTAGGGGAATAGTTATTATCTCTACCGTATATATATATATTTATAGTCATAATTATCTCTTCTATATATATAATATATATATATATATATATTAGTATATATATAATATACTCAATATATACCTCTCACTACCTTAATTTCAGGTACTAAAAGGGCCATTCTCTTCCGGTCGTAAAATTTTTTTCTCTTTTTTTCCTCAAATAATTTTTCCCTCCAGCAATTTTCTCATAACCGGTAATTAAATTAAATTATTTAAATTAAAATTATTATTATATTATTATTATATTGAATTATTATTATTATTAATTATTATTATTATTTATTATTATTAAATTCTGTTTAATATTACTACACAAACTATTAAAAATAGGAATGCACATAGTTGACACAATTTTATATAAATAATAATCTTAAAAAAGAACAAGCAAAAGAAATTTCTCTTTTACAAGGAGTGAACCTTCGAACCACACAGGTCGGTTTTGCCCCTGGCAATACGGAATTTCCATCGGGGTATACACACAAACCGCACCCAATTATTACAATATACAATATATATCATATAATAACCTTATCATATATATATATATATATATATATATATATATATACTTATATACTTATTTTAACATCTATATATAATATATATATAATATCTATATATATATATATCACAAAGGTAGGTTAGTCCTATTAATAATGGAATACTGTTTTTGACTTAATTTGTCCTTTTTGCGATTGAAATGTAAATTTTCATTTTTTGTATAGAGTAGCCTACTCGACGTAGGGGGTTTCCCTATGTTGCTCCAGGAGACGCGTCCCTAAATATTAACTAGTAATTTTCACTTTATAGTAATATTACTTTAAATATTATTATTATTATTATTATTATTATTACTTATGTTTTAATTATTATTATTATTATAATCATTATGTATTGATTTGATATTAACTTTGTGGCCGACTGGCTTTGGATATAACGAATATCGGAATGGCTGTCATTACAACACCATGGGGGAAATATCGGGCAGTCCCCTGTATTTGTTGGAACGCCTATGACCTTGCGCTGGCGCTACCCAGTGGCTATTACCGTCCATCGAGTTGTTGAGGGCAGTGTCCCCGCACTTCCCCCCCCAATAATTCACTTTTTGGCCCTTACTTATGCCTTTGCAAGTCTATTTAAAAGTTTTTTTATTAATTTTATTACAAGCACCTTTCGTACTAATAAACTTTATTATTATTAAACTAATTATTATAATATTATTATTATTTAATTATTTATTAAAATTATTATTACTATAATTATTCTTACATTATATTATTATTTAAAATTATTTGTAATATTTTAATAACCTAAAATCTTTTATGGTTTTTGTCTCATAATTTACCTTTTTTTGTTTTTTTTTAAATTTTTAAATTTTGTTTTTATATATATATATATTATAATTATAAATATATTTATATAATATATATATATATATATATATATATATATTATATATAAATAATATATATATATATTATATAATATATATTATATATATATTTATATTATATATATATATATAGGTAAAATTACCGTAAAGAAACATTTATACGTTGATGCAAATAGATGGCATCGCCGTAAATTTGTTATACACTGAGCGTATAAACCATTGCCCAAAAAATTGGTCAAAAATTGGCTGAATTACGCAAAAAAAAAAAAAAAATTTAATTAGGTTCTATTGGCCCACAAAACTCTATAGTACGAAGGAGCGCCAGAGGTGCAAAAAGTTAAATTTTTTTGGATCTATGAGTCCTTATATGGAGTTGCTCGTACAGAGTGTCCCAATAAAAATATAATCTTCAATATATATATTATAATATCAATTATATATATAATATATATATAATATATATATATATATAATATATAATATATATATATATATATATTATAATATAATATATATATTATATATATATATATATATATATATATATATATATAATATATTATATATATAATATATATATATATATAATATATAAATTTTGAAAGTTATTTTTCATGATACCCGAAAATGTTTTCCATTTTTTCATTTACCCTTAAAGAAAAAAGAAAATTAAAAAGGAAAGAAATTTAACCACAAAATTTGAAAGTTAGAAAAGACAAATATAATAAACAAAAGAGGGAATAATAAATGCATACAAACTTATATTATTCAACTCTTAATTGACGTAAAATTCCCCTGGATAAAATCAAATCTCTCTCTCTCTCTCTCTTCTCTCTCTCTCTTTTCTCTCTCTTTCCTTCTCTGCTACTAGCTCTCTCTCTCTCTCTCTCTCTTCTCTTCTCCTTCTCTCTCTCTCTTCTTCCTCCCTCTCTCCATCTCTCTCTCTCTCTCACACAGCACACTACAACACACCACCACCAACACACACACCATAATATATATATATATAATATATTATATATATAATATATATATTATAATATATATATATATATATATATTTATTAATATACACAAACGAAGTATATCGGTTCCAAAGGAGCCCTAATTTCAAGGCAAATTTCTTCGTTGAATTTCCACAACAGATTAAATGTTGACCGTTTGCAAACGTGTGTGTCCCTGTGCGCGCCAAAGCTCGGTTTAAATATATATTAATATATATATATATATATATATATATTTATTATTATATATATAATTATATATAATATATATATATATATATATATATATATATATATAATGTATATATATAATATATATTATATATATATATATAATATATATATTATATATATTATTATTATATTATATATATATATATTATATAATATAATATTATATATATATATAATTATATTATATATATATCAATTATTATTATTATTATTATTATTATTATTATTATTATTATTATTATTATTATTATTATTATTATATTTATTATTATTGCTTTTTCCCACACATTGTTCTGCAGATTTTTATTGTTAGGACATAGGTATTGCCTAGCTGACCATCAAATTCAGTTTATTAAAATTGAAAAAAAAACATATGAAAACATAGTTGGGAAAGCGCTAACTGTGGCAGCGGTAGCGATAATCGTCGAATAAAGAAACTGTGATAGCGGTAACGGTTTTTTTTTTAATATCCCCGTTATTGCTGCAACGGTATTTTTTTTTTTAAATTATATAATGTAATAATTCTTGGTTTTAACAAGTAAGGTAGGCTATTAATAATGAATAAATGTTTTACATTAGACTTAAATGTAAGTTTACATAACATTTATGTGTATTAACATTTAGGAATACTAACTAACATTAATTTTCATGAAAGTGTCCAAGAAAGAAGTATGTCCTTTAAGTTAAATTTTATTCCTTGTATGTAATACTAAAGAGGAAAATACTTGACATTTTTTTGAAAAATTTTTAAAGAGAAAAATGACATTAAAAAAAAAGATTTTTACGGTTATTATAATTAAAAAAAATTTCCTTTGAAATTTGGTCAGAATCTATACGCTGATAAGCTAACACAGGCCTTAAAATAAGGGAGATTAAATTGGGTAGCAAACACATATTGAAGAAAATTCCACAGATCAGAGGTGGCTGGAAGAAAGCACCACAGCGAACAAGCCAGAAGTTGCAAATGTTAACACATAATTCATGTGCAGACATTACACTTTTTTATGCTACTAGTGCGTCGTAAAGGTGGTGTCACACAAGTAGTCTGTTTCCTCGAATACTTGCCGCTGTAGTAACTATAGCAAAGAGACAAAGCTCCAACGTCGCGTCGCAAAGATAAGAGTAACGTTTATTGGGAATTACGGAACAGTTTATAATCTTTTTATCCTTTGACCCAATCCTATCAAAAAGACGGCTGAAGTCCGAGTCCCCACCTCTCCCCTCCTTTCAGACATTAGTAAAGGTGGCGTACTCCATACATTGGTGGATAAGACCCTTGTATAGTTGCAGTAACCGATAAATGGAGGGAAAATCAGGTAGTTTAAACAGAATTCGCAGGTTCTTTAATGCTGCCCTAGCAACCGTTGTAATATGAGGTTTCTTAGACATTTGTTTATGTTGAGACCAAGTTTCTATGACATTTGTTTATGTTAAGACCAAGAATGTTTAAAATGTTCAACAGGAGAGACTGGATAACCATTTGAAAAGAAATTTAAAATATGTTTTGGAGTTGGATGCTTAAAGAATTGAATTTCAGAATGTTGAGAAATTGGGGAAATTTCATCCAGATAAGCAAAGATATAATTAGAAAGATTAAGACGAGAGGCAACTCTAGATGCAAAAGATTTAGCATATTTGAAATGATCATAAGAGTGGAGGGTCGAATCATTATTATATGAGTGGATAGAGCTAGATAAGCAGCTGAATAGCGATAACAGCTGAAACGAAGCTTTTTGAAAGGAAAAGCCTAGACAAAAGTAAGCCAAAATGGTGTTAGAAACGCAAAAGCAAAGAGAGGCCATTCATCACGAGCAAAAATACCCTTTCATATCCCAAGCGTCAACCACCACAAGACTCCCACATAGACCCCAAAGAACAAAAAGACTATAAATTCTTATGAGAATAGGGAAAAGTTTATATCACGCAAATTGGACCTCAAGCGGCTGAAAGCCTAAATTTTTGATAATAATCCAGAAAAGAGAAGGAATGGGATTTCTTAGATGATCTAAGAAATGAAATTTTTGAGAAATGGTTTTCAAAGACCCCCTTAGAAGAAATAAAACTGAGAGCCCTATTAGGTTAGAAAAGGATCCAGAGAGGTTTTCCCCTTTCTTCCGAAATTGATTGGTGTTTTATGCGCCACTTTACAGCCACTGAAGGGGAATGTGCCTTAGTATTTGAGGCATAAGATAGCATAGTTCGAAACGAGTTGTTGCACAGCTCAGAATCACACTCCCCAATAACTCAGGAAAAAGAATGGTTAATCTTTGGCCTTAATTTTATTGCTCGCTCTCCTTTTCTTAACATTCCATTAGATTTCAGGAGCCCCAATGTGCACAACGATCAAATGTGCCCACAGGAAAAAAAGCAAAATTGGAATACCAGAAAGGAAGAAAAGAGTAGAAAAGGAATTCCCAGAAATTGTACATATATTTAAAAGCCCAGTTGAAAAGCAAAATTCTTAATAGGAATCTACGAAAATACCTGGACCAAAAGAAAGCTGTCACTTTTTATAAGCATATAAAAATTACGTCTAAGTTGCCTTTTAACACAAGAAAGAAAAAAGGAATTAGAATTAAAACTATTTGCCTCCTTATGGAAAAGATTTTTTTTTTTTAGTGGAAAAATTCTCCGCTAACTCCTTACCTATTAAATTAATGAAAGTGGGTTTCCCAAGATAGAAAAATAATTTTGAGAAGGTGAAATGTTTTCCTTCCAAGCGTCCATTACTTGAATAAAATAAATTTTTTTTTAAATTCATCCACCTCAAGGGCATAGATAGCCCTATTCGAAGGAAGGGCCAACTTCCATAGATACTTTAATACCTAGGATTCCGGACGAAACCATCGAACGCCATCGGCCCTATACTTGTGACTCAGTGGTGCTGCCGTTGAAATTGTAAAAGGCTTTACAATTTTTAAAGTGAAAAAATTAGTAGAGTCATAATATATATTATATATATATATATAATATATATAATATATATATATTATATATTATATATTATATATTATATAATATATATACTTACAATATATATTATATATATAATATATATATATATATATATATATATATTATATATATATATTGATAAGTGAATGTGTGGGTTTTGATGGTGCAAGAAGGAATAGGATTTTGGGGATGAGGTTAAGTTAGTAAGGAGGAGGTAATTGGAAGAGTGAGAAAAGGTTGAATGAAATGGTAAAAATCCTGCCAAGCAATAGATGTTAATTTACCTGGTTTTTATGAAAATGATCAAAGAACGGAGGCCAGATTGGTGAAAATTTGAATGGAATTTTGATGTTTAAAGCGTTTTTACGGAAGGGTATAGTTTCCGGAAAGAATTGGAGAAGAGGCAGTAATAGTACTCTTATATTAAGGTAAGGGGAATAGGGAAAACTATCACTGTTTGTTCCCCCTTTATCGCTTCTAACGACACGAAAGAAAATACCCAGTGGGCAATTCCCTTTCTCCCCCACACACCAATGGGATTATATAAGGTAATTGTCTTGTAAAGGTGTTGTCTGGGAAGAGGAGTATGGATATGGAAAAACCCAAAAAGAAAAAAATAAATATATAACTTATTACTTAATTGTTTTTGAAAAAACCCCTCCCAATTTAAATTTTTTAACCAAAACGAACAATTTGTACAAAACTTTTCGAAACAACCTTTTATTAATTGTAAAGTTTTATTCCTAATAGCCCCTGTTTAAAGTACGTCATTTTTTCCAATATGTAAAATTTTGAAGAAATTTTTCTTTTGGAAATTTTTAAGGAAAATTTTTTAGGCTTAACTTAATTTTAAATTGATATTTTAGTAAACTCCTATTCAAATCCTTATCCTTAATCCTTTATCTTCTTTTTATAAAAATGTATTAATATTAAATACGAAACGTCTGCTAAAATTTACAGATAATCCGTTTATCAATACATCACTATATAATATATATAATATATTATATTATATATAATAACTATATATATATATAATATATATATATAATATTATATATATATAAATATATACATATATATATATATATATATATTTATTTATATAAATAATATATATATATATATATATATATAATATATAATATTATATATAATTATATTATTATTTATATATATATATATATATATTTTATTATATAATGTAAAATATAATATTTATATTTTTAAAATATATATTAATATATATATATATATATATATATATTAATATTAGGGTTTGGAAAAAACCCGGGGGGAACAGGAACAAGAAAAAAAGCCAAGCGTTTTTTTTTTTTTGTTTTTTTTTTTGGGGTTTTTTTTGTTTTTTAATTTATTTTTTATTTTATTTTTTTTTATTTCTACTTAATTTTTTTTTTGAGAGAAAAAAAAAAATTTAAAAAATATGATTTTTTTTTTTTCCTGTCTAGCGTTTCAGTATTATTCCAAACAAAACCAAAATTAAAAAAAATTATTGTAAATTCTCTACAAAAGTA
>JABUQX010055276.1:15000-17827 GCA_015478945.1 Trachelipus rathkii
TTATGCCGATGACTCGACCTTCATTCTTCAACTCATTTCAATTCTGCTCCCTACTTTACTTCAGAATGCCTCTCGTCTTAATCTTTCCGATTCAATTCTCGCTTAAGATCTGGATAGAATTTCGGGTGGGGTCGTCTGAACCTTTGAATTCAATTCTTAAAAACTCAACTTCTACAAATTTCCTCTCTAAAACACCTTCCACTTTCCTATCTCTTTCGACGTTCTCTCGTCTCTCCTGTGACAATATAAACATCCTTGCCTTAACATAAACAAAAAATGTCTTGGAAACCTCACATCACCACGGTTGCCAAGGCGGCCTCAAAGAAACTGGAGCTGTTTAGACTGCGAGACTTTTTTCCTCTTCTCCATTACTCCAGCTATACAAGGGCCTCATCCGCCTCTTGGCATGAAGCAAAACAATATCTTAAGATGGATTTATTATATTATAGTACACTTGAGCACGTATCTAAGATTAAAACAATGTTAAAAAAAATTCTATTTGCCATGAGTTATTAGGTATGAAAAAATAAATACAAATTGCAGGAGCCTTTCGCTTCGTATTGAAGCCTCTTCAGCTGACTATGTTTCTCATACAGACTCTGGAAAAAGACTGCTAAAAATAGTTCGACTGATTTGGTGGTGGTTTTTTTATTTTTCATGAGTGATGACATGGGCAGTATGCGCTGCGGTGCTTCCTTCTTTCCTGCCACATCTGTTCTGTGGATTCCTTCCATCTTTCGTGTTTCCTACTGAATTTAATCTCCCCCACTTCAAAGCCTGCGTCTGTGCTCATCTGCGTAATTTGCTTTAGTTGTTGACTTCTGAGGCGTGAAACACCCCCTCCTTGAATAGGGCTCTGCCGTGGGTGGTGGTGCACTGTAAAATATATATACTAATATATTTATATATATAATATATATATATATATATATATATATTATATATATATATATATATATATATATATATATATATTATATATATGATATACTCTGCTCAAAATCCTAAGCTTCACAAGCCGAGCCACTGCATGACGGTATATGTTCGATAGTTGAAAGGCTTATAGAATCAGCAGTAAAGTTTAATAAAATTCCAATATCACGCCGTAATGAGGAAGTTTAAATCATATGACCAAGTGTTTGACATTTGCATCTGCAATTGTTACGATAACAATAGTAAACGCCAAGATTGTAGATGTAAAACCAGAATACCAAACATTGAATGGGAAGCATTCGTTGGACAGAAGGAAAGGATATGCCAACTATTACCGATTGATAGGACCGTTACATGTGACAGAAAAAGAACGCAAGAGAAAAACGAGGGACATATGTTGAAAAGCGACAGAAACTTTATTATGGGAGGAGGTAGAGGTATATCAATAGATGTTAGTTATCCTTCATCCAGCAGAGAAGCAAATTTAGAATATATGGAAGGAGAAATAATGGAAATGGAGGAAAGTAACAATGATGATGAATTTCGACCAGATTGTGAGCTCCGTGAACATATGCAGAACAGATTTACATATGAAAATCTTTCAATAACGGCTGACAGATACCTTGTCATATCTAGAGCAGCTGCAGCAAATGTCAATGCAGCATTGAAAGATATGGGTATTTTAAACCAAACCAATATGCTGGATAAGAAAAGGTTCAAAGACCGAGGAAACGTATTGGTGAAGTTACTGTTGAGAAAATGAAATATGAAAATACAAACATTCAATTTATTGGATTTGATGGCAGAAAGGATAGGACCAAGACAAGAGAAAGATTTGAAGATGATGAACATTACGTTCTTGTTAAAGAACCGAAAGATATTTACATCACACATGTTACTCCAGATGATGGAAAGGCTAGATCTATCGCAGATGAAATAATGACTTGCATAATTGATTCAAATAGCAAGGATTCCATTAAAGCTCTTTGTGATGGTACCCCGGTCAACACTGGAAGGGTTGGTGGAGTGATATAAAGATAATAGAAATATATCTTGAGAGACCATTGCAACGATTCATTTGTCTCTTACATGCTAATGAATTACCATTCCGTCATGTATTTCAGTAAATAGATGAAAAAACAGCCGGTCCTAAACTTGAGGAAATATGTCCTGAAAAATATGCTTGTGCACATTTCGTGCAAATATTTTTGGTCTGTGCTTAATTGTTGTACAATGTCTTCGGGAACCTGTCCAAGGTTGCAATGTACTGGCACAAAATGCACTATTTCTAATTTAGTTAAATCTTCCTGAATTTTTCTTTCAATAACCCCTTCAGAAGTTTAGGACCGGCTGTTTTTTCATCTATTTACTGAAATACATGACGGAATGGTAATTCATTAGCATGTAAGAGACAAATGAATCGTTGCAATGGTCTCTCAAGATATATTTCTATTATCTTTATCACTCCACCAACCCTTCCAGTGTTGACCGGGGTACCATCACAAAGAAGAGCTTTAATGGAATCCTTGCTATTTGAATCAATTATGCAAGTCATTATTTCATCTGCGATAGATCTAGCCTTTCCATCATCTGGAGTAACATGTGTGATGTAAATATCTTTCGGTTCTTTAACAAGAACGTAATGTTCATCATCTTCAAATCTTTCTCTTGTCTTGGTCCTATCCTTTCTGCCATCAAATCCAATAAATTGAATGTTTGTATTTTCATATTTCATTTTCTCAACAGTAACTTCACCAATACGTTTCCTCGGTCTTTGAACCTTTTCTTATCCAGCATATTGGTTTGGTTTAAAATACCCATATCTTTCAATGCTGCATTGACATTTGCTGCAGCTGCTCTAGATATGACAAGGTATCTGTCAGCCGTTATTGAA
>JABUQX010055277.1:0-20885 GCA_015478945.1 Trachelipus rathkii
AAAGAAGAGATATAATTGTTCAAGTTTTTCTCTGATACATTAAGCAGCGATTTTGCTGTCATATGTGAGGTTAGGTTCCTCCTGACCTAGATAGTATTTTTTCCTCAGTGCATAAACAATTTTTATATTTAAGTGTATAAACATAAAGATGGCAATTAAAAGTTAATGGTAAGATAACAATCTATATCAAATTCTTTAATGAAGCTGCTCCTAAACTTCTCAAAACATTTTCTTAGTATATTAACATCTTGTACACAATACTTTTCACATTCTTCAAAAATATTGTATTCTTTACCTATAAACTTATTATAGTACTCTTCAAATTCTTCCTTCTCCTTTGTTGACATTTTTTCTATTTCGAAGAATTTCTTATCTGGAATAAGTCCCTTATAATTTAAGGTGTCTTCATTTAAAAATGTATAGGGAAAGAAACCCTTGGAATTGTCTTTTTCGCAGACACCCATGCATTTAGGTAAGCTTTTCAATGCACATGGTGTAAATAATAATGTATCCCTGAAGACTATATTTCCATTCGTTCCCATTGATATGATTTTATTGCCTCTTTTTATAGGATTGCTGCTGATAGAATTTGAACTTGGGTGGGTCAATAATGCTGCATATACGAACTGGTGATCAAATTTACCACCATTATGTGCTGTCACAATTACTTTTGATTTAGGTCTTTTACTTGAAAAGTCCATTAGAAAATCAATGAAATTTCCTACAGGCGTTTTTTCAGCCTCCAATTTAAATGTTCTTGTTCTTTGACCGCAATGTGAACATACTTGCTCCCCTTCTTTATCGGTACATACATCACATATCATCTGGCTTACTAGTAAATAAGGATTCAATTCTATTATTCTTCTTCCTTTATCATCATAACCTTTGTCTTCCTGGTATGTCTCGATATCATAGTAACATGTATAAACCTCTGGATCAGTATCTTTCTTATCCATCCTTCTTTCTTATGTTTCTTTTCTTCATGTAACATATAATGGTATTCATCTTCTTTAGGCTCGTATAATGTGTACTGCATGTTTTACAATAACCTTTTGTGCAATCGTGTTTGAAACTACCGTGGCGATCAGCCTTTATTTGTTCAAGGCAGAGTTTACAAATCTTAATTTTCTTGCACGTATTATTATCCTGATGTTTTTAAAACAATTGCATTATAAAATTCAGATTACATTCATTACACTCATGGAATATACCATCGTGATCGAATGAGCCTTGACACTTATCATCTAGACATTGTCTACATCCGTAATGTTCACAATCTAATTTATGTGCTATATTTATTACTATTGAATGTGTAACAATAAGTGCAAAGATGCCATTCATATATGCCCTGTGTTTTTTGGTATTCTCAAAACATAATTTAACTTATCTTCTGTTACAGCATAGTAATGATTAACTCCATCATGACCTATATGTATAAAAGTGTAATCGTCTGCTGTCTCATTAGAAGGGATTATAAGTATCTTTTACTCCATGTCCATCAGGACAACACTGACTATCCGGCAATTTTTCGATATTCTTCGATTTTTTCAAGTCAGTTACTATGAATAGATCTGTAATTTATTCCATGATCCACATTCTTTAGCTAATGTTTTTGCAGGCTTTCTCAATTGTATACGAATGAATATGTTTAACCTCTACAATTCACAGCTATTTCCTAATTACAGGACATACAGCTTTTGAAAGCAACGCCTATCAGGCTCCTTTCTCTAGTATGAATCTTTACTAATTGTACGAATGTTTGAACCATAAGTCTTTGTTGGATAGAATGGCATTCAGTTTTACAGTTCATTACCTTTTTCCTTTTAGCTTATCATGAACACATGTAGCTACTAGCTTTGAATTTGGTATAAGGATGCCTTGTCGCTGATTGGAATGAACCTTCAAGCGTCTCATCATCTCTTTCACATACTGCAATATTAATTTAATATATTCCTATAACTGATGTTTACATAGTTATTGTCCGGTCAGAGTGAACTGATCTCGCCAAAACGTGAAATTTAATTCCCACCTCAAATCTGTTACGAACACATGCGCTTTCTTGTAAATAGATGTCTCAACATACTTCACTAACAACCAATTTCCGTAAAGACGATTCAAGATCTCTTGGACCATGGAAGAAGTTTTCATCAATAACCTCTACTTCATATGTATGACGTTCCATTGACTTTTAAGTTTCTCTACAGAGATTTGCATTAAATGGATTGTTATAGTGGTCTTTCTCTTCTTATTAGAGGGATTTCATTCTCGAAGGATTAGCCTGTAATGAATATTATTATTATGTTATTTAATTATTTATTTTATGATTACATTGTTTTATGATTAAAGTTATAAAGTTTTCATACAATTTAGGTCACTATGTCAGTAATATATTAGTTTCACCTAGTATTTTCTCATTCCATATATTAAATATATTTTTTCCCACATTAGCATATAACAACAACATAGCCATTTTTAAAGGGTCCGTTGTAACGACAGGATTTGAACGATTTCTTATACTCCAATATGTGTGGATGTATATTCAAACACGTTTCTGGATAAAGATATAATTTTTTAGACATGTGCATATATCATTTTACCACTCTATTTCTTTATTGATAATGTATTTATTACTTTACATCGTGCATTTGATTATTGAATCGATGTATTACAATGTCTATTTTAAATTAGAGAATATATATATTTATATAATATATTTAGGTTATATATATATTTATTATATTATATATATATATTATATTATATATACTATAATATATATATTAAAATATTATAAAATAAAATCTTACCTATCTGAATAAGTATTGATTTGAATAATCCTCATGTGTAGATATAAAAAACTCAGACAATGATACAGCAGGATCCAACGAATGTGTCTTAAAGTGTTGATCGTAAGAGCTCTTGATTATGAATGCCCCATCGTGTAGTACGCCGCTTTATATATAACTCAGCTCCCTAAATCTATACAGAGTTGCCTATTTACCTCTGTATGATACGCAGTTGCCAGATTTACCAGTTTGTTTAATAAATATAATAAGTATTGCATCACTTTATGCAAATGGTTATAGCATAAAATCATTTTCATGTTTCACGTTGATATTTTCTGAAAGGGGGCGGAGCCTAAAAAGAGATAAGCCTAAAAATATTTCTTGTGAACAATTGTGTTTGTTTTGTATCTGTGTGTGTGTGTGTGTATGTGTATTTGTGTGTGTGTTGTGTGTGTGTGTGTGCGCTGTATTTAGGTTTGTTATGTTCATGATATAATATATATAATAATGCATATAATAATAATAAAAACTAACTTTCATCTCTCTAAACAGATGTTAAGTAAAGACAAAAGGGGAACAAAGTAATAAATCTCGTTTCCCTTCTCATGTGTCAAAGTTATTGGGAACTATGTAATAATGATCTCGTTACCACTTCTTCATGTGTCAAACGATATTGTGTACAAATTGTAATTTAATCTCGTTGTCTCCTTCTCGTGTGTCAAAAGAATTGGGAGAAACGTATAAATCTCATTACTCTTCTCATGTGTAAAGATATTGGGAACAAAGTAATAAATCTATTTACCCTTCTCATGTGTCAAAAGATATTAAGATTAATGAGTCATTCCTCGAATTTCATTGGCTGTCCCGTGATGGCATAGCAAATACAGTTCTCTGATTGTTTACCCTTGAGCGTAACAAGATTACGTAATGTTTAGGGGTCTTATCGAGAGCAATTTTAACCTACAAAGCACAAGACGCTGGTCGCTGGCAGGCAAAGTCACCGCACGCGAAATAGGTGTTCTGAGAACTAATGTGGAATAATAATAATAATAATAATAATAATAATAATAATAATAAACAATAATTAAATAATAATACATAATAATATTAAACATGTGAAATCCCAATGATTGAGATTGCTATGTTGACTTCTGCTGGTAAGTTGAAACTTCTAATTCAGTTACCTTGTTAATGAATGATGTATGTCAGTTAGGCTAGGAAGAAATATATTTTTGTTTAGTTTTTCAATATACATGTTAATTTGTTAAAATTCAACATTAATATTTTTAGAAGATCTGTTGAAAAAGTGTTGTATATTTTCAATTAACTTGAACGTTTGATATAATATATTTAACCAACACAACAACTAACAACATAATCAAAATCATTGACAACAACAACAAACGTAACATTTCAACAACAACAACTTAAAATTTTTTACGTTTATAAACATAAAAAGAATAAATTTTTTTAGTAAATAAACAAAAATATTTAAGCAAACAAAAATAAATAAAAGCTAATTAAAAAAAAATTAAATTGAAAACAAAATTAAAAAATTTTTTCACAATTAATGATAATATGAAACTTATAAAATATAATAATTTCTAAACATGTGATTTTTAAAATTGAAGTTTTATAAAAAGAAAACGATAATTTTGAAAATAAAAATGTCAGAAAATAAAACAAAATAATAAATTTTTATAGTAAAATTAACACTAATGTTTAAAAGAAAACAAAAATTCAAAATAAAAAGAAGTGTTTTGTGTTATGTATATCATAATATGACTTGAAATCAATAGATCATGGAAGGATAGGTAGGTGGCTGGAAGGCAGTTTGATTACTGATTTACTGTTTACTGATTAAACTGATTTACTGCTTTAGGGTATGTAGATAAATGCGATTTTTTATCGTTATAAATCATGATAAATATAAAATTTTTCAGTATTTCAACTTTTTACACAAATGGATAGTATCTAAAATTAGCTTTGCGATTTACTACTAATAAGAAAATAATAAAATTTTATAGTAAAACATATGTTTAAAAACATACAAAATAAATAAATATTTTTATTATTAAAAGAATAAAACAAAATAAAATAAATTTTTATGTAAAAACAAAAATGTTTAAAGAACAAACAAATAAATAAAGTTTTGTGTTATGTTATACATAAATATGACTTTAATCAATAGATCATGATCATGGAGGGGCAGGAGGGTGGAATTGGGTGTTTGTATTTATCTTGATTTACTGCTTTAACTGATTAACTTGTCTTTAGGGTTATGTAAAAATGCAAATTTTTAAGTTATAAATCATAAAAAGAAATACATTTTTAGTAAAAACATGTTATTTAAAGACTAACAATTCATAAACAGTAATTAAAAATTTTCTTCAATGCAAACCCAAAGTAATTCTCCACTCCAATCATATACCGTAATTTGAATCCTATAACATGCATACTTATAAACTTATTATAAATATTTGGCAAACAATATTTATTTTAGTTTGATCGTTTATATAAAAGAAAACGAGATTTTGAAAATAGAAATGTCAGTCTCTTGCTAAACGAATGTTTACTAACTCAGCACCGCACCGTTTCCAGCACCGGTGCCGGTATTCCTAACTCTGTTCTTCCTCCCCTTTATCTTCTGTTTTGCATTCCATGCCTTACTTCTTTTATTTCAGTTGGAACCCCACTCCCTCCGGGGGGTTCCAAACCCCATTCTTCCTCCTTTCTCGTTCCTCTTCCTTCCTCCGTCCTCATTCCTCCTTCTTCCCTCTTCTCATTCCTCCGTCTTTTCTTTATGTTCATCATCTCCGTGCATTTCTATCTTCTTTATTTTCAGTTGGGGACAATCCTGCCGGGGGGTCCAAACACCATTCTTCCTCCCTTCCTTCTCATTCCTCCTTCTTCCTCATTCCTCCTTCTTTCCTCATTTTCCTTTCATCATTACTCCTTCTGTTATGCACTCCGTGGCATTTCTACTTCTTCTTAGTATGCATTATGCAAATTTCATCCTTCTGAGAAAATTTCCTATCTGGAAGGAACCAGCAACCCTTCTCCGAAGGGGTGCACTCACCCGGAACCGCCATTCCAGCGACGGAGGTTCGGCGGCGGGCACAACATTAACTAACTCGTGATAATAGAGATATTCCTTCGCCAAACTTTTATTATTTATTTCTCTCTATATTTCTTATTTTTGCTATAATGTAAATAAAATTTAAATTTATATAGTTAATTTTTTTTATTTTGTAATTTTAATATTTAATTTATTTAATTTTAATTTTTTTTTTTTTTTTTTTTTTTTTTTTTTTTTTTTTTTTTTTAATTTTAATTTTTCTTTTTTTTTTTGGGGGGGGGTTCCATAGTTTCCCAGTTTTCCTTCAGCTAGGAAGTCACTTTCACAGTCCAGGTTCCTGGAATCCTTGCCCAGGATTCGCAGGATTCCAGGATTTCCGCATACCGCTTGAATATTACATTCTTTGACTACATCGATATATGCTGAATGAATTGGTTTTTAATTTTTTAATAATTTTCTTTCGATATATTTCAGTCAACCAGAGCACGTAAAAAGAAGACGATTTAAACATCGATTAGGGGTAATCAAAACTGTCGCTAATTTCGATGTGAAACGCACTCAAAATGATCTATTCGCTTATTTACAAACCTTCTAGTGAATAAAAAAAACCTTGGGGGGGCTAACCTTCCTTTTGGGTAAAACTGCCTTGAGTTCAGGCTCAAATACCTCTGAGTCCGTCTTCAGACGTTAAATTCGGGTCTCACCGTGACTTAAAAATTAGTCCCCTAACCTTGAACACGTCAAGCTTGAAATAACCGGATGTTGTCAAAAATGTTGCTTTGCGAACATGTGCAACTTCGGTTGCAGACTTTCCCCCGGGATTTCAGTTTTGCTTAGTTGTCGCACGCTATACTATGAAGCTCATTTATTATGCTAAAGTTTAAATTTCATTTCTCCACACAGTTTTATTTGACTTTTATGAAATGTGCTCGAATTCCATGCATCGATTTGTATGTGGATGTGTTCATGGTAGATTATCATGACAGATATCCATTATATATATAATATATTTATATATATTATATATATATATTTATATATATATATATAATATATTATATATATATATATTATATATATATATATATATTATTATTAAGAATATAAACGATATCTCTTAGAAAAGAGACCGATACCGATACTCTATTTTTTTTACGGCTGCCGATAACCGAATTATTATCTTAATTTAAATAATATACATAAATAGCAACAGTAAATAAGATATAGAACATTTGTGCACTGTTAGGCAACTCAAGATTGCATTCCTGTACAAACAATACTTAGTCATTTTATATTTCATATTTGGTGTGCCCAACGAAGTGATATTATTTTAATAATAATAATAGTACCTTTAAGGAATAATAATGGCATAGATTATAGAATATTAAGTGGTAAGTATCAGTAGATTTAATAAATATTAAAAATTTTCCATTTACGTGTAAGTCGATAAACAACACGTTTATGCATATAAGCTTTTTATGTTTTTAACATGAATTTACATTTTAAGAGATTCTTAACTAGCTATCCAATAATATAAGAGAATAAATGATGAAAGAAGAGACCCAATTAATCATTAGGCGTAAATAGTTAAAATAAAAAAACCTATTACTTCAAACATAATAATAAATATACTTCCTTTAAAGATAGTAACATTCAAATACTCAATAATTCAAAAAGCATTCAAGCATGTGATGCAAAAACATTAGCTTTCACTAGTATCTGGCGAGGGTCCTTTTTTGGGTGTTTACAATCCCACCTACACTATAAATACGCTCTCTCTTGACTGATGAAGAGGTGCTGATAATTATTTTTGCCTGCAAGCACTGATAAAAATGAAAACCTTGGCCCATTTTCCTGCCCACCCCATGAAAGGATTCTCTTCTGTAGGCAGCATCCTCATGTTTTCGTAGAGGCTCATCTCCTCTTTCACAGACTGCAAACTTTGAATTATCTTTGCTCCTTGATGACTGTTCTCTTCAGTTTTTTTACGATGAAGGTTCTCCTGGTGTGATTTCCTTTTGAATGGTGTAAATGAAGATGTCAATGCAATTCGGGCTATGAACTTAAACAAAGTCTAACAAATGCAATTAATCCTCATCTTCAGAGGTTTTTTTGGCTGGAAAAGCCTCCATCGTCCCTAATCAGTGCTGTTGCCAGGGTTGCAGATAAGGCGGCTTCCACTTCTCTGAATTTTTTTTTTTGTCCAAGCGAAGCAAGCTCCTCGGGTATGCTATTTTAATGCATTCTAGAAGTTGTGTCACCGTTCCGGAGGTGGCCTTATTCCCTTGTGGGGTTTTTCAGACTAGCTTAAGGAATTCCTTATTAGAACCATTTTATTTATTTAATTTTTTATCTAGTTGTCCCCTGCCGTTCACGGTGCAGAACCCTATCACGGAGTGGGTGTTTGAATCGCCTCAAAAATCCATCTAACGGCAATTACGCAGATCGAGCACAGATTCGCAGGCTTAATGTGTGAGGGAAATTAAAGTTGATGTAGTGTAAACACAGATGATGGAAGTAGATTCCACAGAACAGGGTGGCAGGAAAGAAGGGTGGACCACAACGAAACATGATGGAATTACTAATATCCTCACAAAAGTCATGTGCAGACAGGGCACTCCTTTGTGCTACAGGGCGTCGTACAATGTTGGTGGTAAACGTCGAGGTTGGTATGTTTCCCTCGAGCACTTGCATCTAACATGTAAACCTATATGAAAAAGTAATATAAGCACCAACATCTGGCGCCGCAAAATATAAAGGGTCAAGTGAACTAGAAAGTAGAACGGACCAGTTTATAAGTCTTTTGTGCATTTGTGAACTCGACCCTATCCAAATAGCTGGAATGATAAAAAGAGCCCCCACCCCCACAGATATGAGAGCAGTAATCCATAAAAGGGCGGATGAGACCCCTTGTATAGATTGATGTAACTGAGAAGAGGGAAATAAATCTCACAATCTCAACAGTGATCCACAGCTTCTTTTGAGGCCGCCCTAGCAACCACTGTGAATTTGGTTCTCAAAATACATGTTTTTTGTTTTATGTTTAAGTGCAATGGATGTTATAAGTTAACAGGAGAAGATCGAGAGAGATTTGTGAAGTTGGGTTTTTAATTAGAATTTTAAAATTTCACAATGCTTGAGACGACCCAACTCTGAAATTCTATCCAGATCAGACGCAGAAAGAAATTCGGAAAGACTTAAGACTAAGAAGAAATTTTTTAGTATGTAAAAAAGATGGGAGCAGAATTGATATGAGTTGAAGAATGCAGGGTCAAAGTCATCGACATATGAGTGGATAGAGTTAGCATGTGCAGGTGAGAAGATCATTGATTAAAAGCAGGAATAAAGTGGAGATAAACGAACCCTGAAGGAACCCCACTATTGACAGAAATAGATTAGAAGTTCCGCCCATCAAAACAGCCAACATTGTATCGATTTGAAAGAAAAGCTTAAGCATTATAGTAAGCAAAGAGAAGAGGAAATCCAAAGGAGGGGTAAGCTTGGAGAGATTGACGCGTGCCATACCCGCTCAAATGTCTTTGGATATGTCAAGCGCCACACACACACATGTCTCCCTATAGTTCCTAAGGGCGGTAAAACCGATAAGTCTGTTAATAGGAAAGTATATCGGCCAGTTAGATCTCGAGCATCCAAAGCCGTACTGGGTAATATCATAAAAGAAGGGTAAAGAGATTCCAGATGATTCTAAAAAGTGAGAGTTGAGAATTGGGTTTCAAAAAGATCTTAGAAAGACCTACAAGTGAGTAGCTATTAGGGCGATTAGTTAGAAGGATCAGAAGCAGCATCATTTTTTTTCGGAATATGGTTGTGACATATGCCGCTGCTTCCATACATCTGAGAAATAGTGCTAGTATTGAGTGCATAGAGAATATAAGTTTTGAACGATTGGGGTGGGGTCAGACACGGAAAGTCACATCTTCTCTAAAACTCGGTAGAGGAAATGCCCATCCGGGCCACTGCCGACCTTCCTAAGTTCATAGAGATTTCAGGAGCTCATGCAGCCGATCAAATGAAAATGACAGGTAAAGTCATTGAACACCTAAGAGTAGAAGAGAATAAAAGGATGATTTCAGAATCGTCCATGGTTGAATTGTAGGAAAACAGAAGGCGAAAGAGATGATTGACCTTTTCAAGTTGGAGTAATTCACAACAGATCATTAGAACAAATTATATGGAAGTAAGGGTATGATTACCGAGTTGTTAGAGATGTTTTTGAAGAGGCCTGGAGAGATTTGTCATAGGGAAGAAACCAAGGGTCAGCGCATTTTCGTTGTAATGAAAGTCCGCTTTGGGCTCGTTCGATGACGTATCGCCATGCAACGATTTCTAGCTGAATAAAAATTGGCAAGAGGATAGGAGAACGAGAAATTATCCATTACGATATGCTCTTCCTCTAGCCTGAATGGCCAGGAAACAAGCTACGATCGAACCATGAATTTTTGAGGAGAAAACTATTTAGCCATGGAGGCAATGAACCTTCTCATACCAACAGCAATTACAGACCCCACTTATCATCAGAAGCTGAAGATGCTTACGGTTTCAAGCAAGTCCACTGTAGGAATAGTGAGCTTAGAAGCAACGCAAATATATACCAATCGGCCCGATCAATAAGTGCCAGAAAACCCTGGCATAGGCCATGGATGAAAGATGTCGGAGAGAAAAGTATTAAATTAAGTGATATAAGGTTGTGGTCAGAATTTTTACGCGATAGAGTATTTATAATTTATAGAGAGAAGGACTAGTGGTGAAACATAGTTCAAGTGTGTTTCAAGAATCGGTTTGGACGATCCGGAATGTGTGTAGGTTATTTACAATCAGTTGCTCCAGATAGTTTGAGAATACTTGAATAATTCCGGCTTCCTCCAAACTAATCAGTACGGAGAGGAAATCCAACAATTCAGTTTTGTGTACATTGAAAATTCCCTAAAATAGAGGACGCTCCAGTATTTTGGATTGAGAAGAGGTATATACAGTCTGCGTGAGAAGTAGTAAGGTAAAATCAAAAAAAGGATGAAAATCTGTTATGTTAGGAGAACAGTAGCAGAAGCATAAGAATATTTGTAGTAGAAGGAAGAAAGCATTTTTAAGCGCAAGAACATCGAAGTTAGGAGATCGAGATTCTCGAGACGTGTTATAGGAATGTTTTAATTTTACATAGGCACATACTCCACCTTCAAACGGAATTATAAAATAAGTTATAGTTGGATATATTTAACGAGTTGAAGGATGAATTCTTAGCCCTCTGGGTCTCAGACAAGAGCATTAAATTAGGTTTAGAGTTTGGAGAGGGAAGTATTTTACAGAGGGAAAGTTAGAGTGCAAGCAATTGATGTTGGTAAAGTCAAAGAAAGCCACTCCTGTGCAAATCTGCTATCATACACGGACACACAATACGCAATCAGCAAAAAAAAAAAAGACAAACAATATAGACAAAAACCAAAGGAGAAATGGGGAAAATTTATTCGTACGCTATAAAACACTAAAATTTTAAAACGTAAAACCCTATTTATTAGAGCAAATATCTAAAATATGAATATAATCCAAAAGTTTTAAAACACTCACGGGCACTTCACGAAATTGCCGTACAAAAAAAAATACTAATTGGATCAACTAAAAAAAAGTAGATAAAATCGGTATAAATTATAATAATGGCTGTCAAAAGGAAAATTTTACGCTAAAGACCAAGTTGGAGAAACGCTAAAAATCTAAAGCGGAAATCGGAGGAAAAAAAAACATATAACTTGGTACTATAGCTACTAAATATCGAACTAAGATTATTTATTGAATCTAAAAGTTTCTCAATAATTTTTCACCCAAAAAAGTAAAGTATCGGGCCATTTTAACCGATAACCGATACCATCAAAATGGCAATACTACTAACCCGTGGATGACCGACTATCGTACAAATCCCTAATACAATATATATATATATATGATATATATATATATTATATATATATATATATATATATATATATATATTATTATAATTATATATAATATTATATATTTATATATATATATATATATATCTATATATATATATATTATATATATAATATATATATATATATATTATATATATATATATTATATATATTGCTTTAACAAATTTCACATATATTCGGTATTACTGATATGAGACATAATTTTTAAACAGTTATAAATATCTCGTATTATACTACTACAACGAATAGTGTGCGTGAAATTTGGTTGGGCTCAAAAGTGGTTATAACATTTATTTAAGGAGTGAAGTATGGGTGGTCAAATTATGGCTAGTGAAAGGTACAAAGGTGACCCCCATGAGGGCATCTACTGTATATTTTTAAATAGATGTGTGTTCCTTACTGTATATATTTTGGGCTTTCGTATGAATTTATGCCTTTGAAATGCGTACTTTTATGTGAATAAATATTGCAAAACTTTCAATGGTAATTTACCATTGAAAGTTTTGCAATATTTATTCACATAACCATTGGTAAATAAATATTCTTGGATTAAAGTTGGTAAGCCTGACTGCGCAGTCGGTAATTTTTTATTATTTTTTTTTTTTTTTTTTTTTTTTTTGACGGGCTGCTTTATTTTAAATTTCCATCCACTGCTCCACCATTTTAAATTTGCTCTGCTCCGGCTCTGTCTGTATAATTATACAGCTCCGATCTCGGCTCCATCAATAAAAATTCTGTTCCGACTCAACCAAATAAAATTATTTCTGCCCTTGTGCCGAATTCGAAGCCCTGTTGATGGTAGATGGAATGAGGTGAACCTTGATTCATTTTATTTTTTAGAGTTATATATTTACATCAAATACTTAAGGTAATGATAAGAAATCGCTTCTCTGGTTGTGGACTGTTCCAGTAAAGGAATACATTTCTTATATAGAACAATCAGCCTTCCTACATTTGCTTTGATGACGTGAGAATCAGAGGAAAACCACTATCGTTAGTGAACGTGGAAATTATCGAGTATGTTGATATATTGCCGGAATCTATTTATTCTGTGAATTGGGTCACATTGTATATATATGACCAATCCTTTTGGGGAAGAATCTCCCCAACCTCCTCTCACCGAATTAACTCTATTATTTTTGATGACCTTGGAATCCTGTGTTCTTTGTGGTTTCCCCGCCTGTTCTAGATAATACAGAAAACATTGGAGACCTGATCTCTCATTTACTACTTAATCCATTTTAATGGAGGATCTATATTAAATTTGTCTTTCAATGATATACATATTAATTACATTAAGTGTTCTATATTTTGCCATAGCATGCAACTCAAATTCGGTTGAAATGTTTAAAAAGCTTAAATATATAATATATAATTTATTGCTTTTACCATTATTACTTATTTTAATTTAAATTCCAGATGTTCTATCTCTGTGTGAGAGAACACTCATCATACTCCGTCCGCGCGTGTACGTTTTTGTGATTCAGCAGTGATTATCACGTGAGTGATGCGGTGCCTGTGTCAACATATGAGTGTTCCTTCGTTTTCGCTCGCGACACTCCCTTATACACTACTGCGACAAGATCTGCACCTATCGCCGGTGCATCCTAGCCACACCTGTCGACGAAGTAGCACAAACAATTGCGGCCGTGGTGTGTACCATTCTGCACCAATCTCACAGGCATTTCCTATCCTTCGCCATCTCATTCCAAGTGCTCACACAGAGAGTATTATCGGCATGAGAGCAAGACATATACACACGTGTGTAAACGTCCAGGCGAAACTTGCAGCTTATGCCTGCACTCATCCCAATTGTTATTCATTGAGGTACTTATCACTTGCTAAAAACACATGCCATCGGGTGCTTTTCACAACATGTTGAGCTACAAGATTAGTAGCTCTACATCCTTTAGTCTTTCATTGGCAGAATCTATAGTATGCAATCACGAATAACAGTCAGTACCTGGGTGTTGATTCTCCGTCTTCTAATCTCTGCTTGAGATTTACAGATCACATAGACTGTTGGTGCAACTAATATTATTACACTTCTTCACTTCCTCGTTTTCTTGCTTCTATTATACTTATATTAGTGATGAGAGAGCTCACTCGGTTTCGAGTGCGCTCTATGTTCTTATTACCCGCTTCGTGTGGCCTACTCTACCGAGTTTAACCGAAATTAATCTCGAACGGAGCCCATGTACATGAGTTGCCATATCTCCTAGCATTAACCCAAGGCTAACTCATATGAACTTTATACGCCTGATTGAGTTCTTGCTGAATTCTTGGATATAAACTAAGTACTATCTGCAGTACCAATTGCTTCATAGTATTGTTATTATATATAATACACTAGAGTTATTATGAGAGATAGGTTCATCAGTAAGGCTCTTGTAATACTATTGAGAATAAATACATATTCAGTTAGTGTCAACAGTGGAGAATAGAGAAATAGCGGGTGTGTATGGAGGAGAGAGTGTAAACACTATGTACAAACATAACTTTCTTATTTATATGCGCTCAATATTTTGTTTTGCAATTTGAACTGCACAAGTACACGTTAATTAAATTAAGAGTCTTTATACAGTATAATTAAACTAACTTTAATTTGTTAAAGATCCAGAAATAGTTACATTAGTTTAATTATCATTAACACACGTCAATTCTTTGAACGCTCTTAATCAGTTTTTCATCACTAGTTGGCTTTTATTTTACATAGTGTTTGGTGCACATTTTAATAGTTCATGATTCATTGTCTAGTGTTCTACAGTGTTTCTTTCATTATTTTTGAATTATGGGGATGCGGATGTTCGTGATATATATTAATATATATAACAATAATTTATTAAAGGTTATTATCTTCATAAAATAATTATATTACTTACATTACAGTTATATAATAAACTCAAAATATAATAATTTATATAATTAACTTCAAATATGATAACCATATAAACACAGTTATTTATATTATATTCTATATATTATGAGTATTATATATATATTCGCATATTCTAAATATACATTTTGTCACTGAATCACGCTTCAAATAAATATTTATTTAATCATAAGTCTAAGTGCTGACAAGTAGAAAGTAAACGAGCTGTACAGTGAGATGTAGGCAAATGCTCAAGGTTCGTCTGAGAAAGCGGTATATAATTAACAATTATCACGAACGAACGAATGCTTCTGAATAATAAATTACCCAGTTCCTAGTTTGCAGTTTCAAAAAAGATAAATGTTTGATGAATTATAGGGAGAAAAGGAATTCATACATAATCGGTTGGTATCGAATAGAGAATGAGGATATCAAAGTAAACACGGTAATGAAGTTTTTTTTTGGATAAGGAGGAGAATGGACCTTCTACAATGCATAGGGCATAAACGAGAGATATACGTCTCTAGAATGACGAGCTAACTCAGGTTCACAATGGCGATCTTGCATCTGCCATTCAACGTATAGCATTCTAAAGACTAATTCGGGCACATTATTTAATTGTGCCTTGTTCGTGATTTGGTCAACTATAGAAATAAGGAATGTGAGGGGCAGGTGGAACGGAAAATTATTCTCTGTAGAAATATACTCTGCTCTCTCTATACATTGAGCGATAGTAACCAATGAGAAATACTAAACTGTGATAAGTGAATGTTATGGGCTTTTGATGGTGGCTGAGGACTGTAGGAATTTGGACAATTGTGTTCCTTATTAGTTTTTTTTATGTGTGCGGCTAAGTGAGATAAATGTGTGAAGATGTAAGAGTTAGATAATGTAGTTAGTGTAGGGAGGAACAAGTCCGCCCGTGTGAAAGTTATCAATGTAACTGTTGGAAATAGGTATCTGAAGTTCAAATTATTTGGGAAACTTGATGTTATTTGTGAATGTAAAGGAAAAAGCGTAATGATGCTCGAGTGCTACCTTCCTATGCTAAGATTGTTGCCAAATTAAACATTTCTTTAAAGAGAGTAAGTATATAAAAACCACATAAATCCCTTGAGCACTGCTAACTAACGCTGTCTTGGAGACGAATACACCAATCTAGAAAGACTACCTCCTTTACCTCAGATCAAATTATATCAGACAAAAAGATATTTGCATAATTATATAAATACTATCTATCAAACTTGCCCAAAGGTGCTGCGTTCTTGATGATGGAGGGTATACCCTTCACTGACTTCCTTGTTCCACATTTGCCTGGTCCCTGGCCTCTCAATAAGAAATCTAGCCATAATTCCCTGTGTCCTTGTTTTATAATAAAGAGGATAGCATATATTACTATGTACATATAACTATATTTATAAGTTATGCATCTTTTTCACGCTGAATAAAACAAAATAATTCTTTTTAATCAATCTCTCTGTCTCTCAGCAGCACTCCAAAGGGGACGAAGCTGCATAGCCGAAACATCTTTTCACATTGCGCATTATGTGTAAAAGCGACTGTCAAAGGTTGGTTTCTTAATGATATTAAATAAAGATATAAAACAACCTTCAACTATCCAGATATACGTCCCACCCTCTACCCTTCCTGCTTCCTTTGTTTCGGCACTCTTCATTGTTTACTCGATTAACACGACCCTCTCTCGCGTCACAATTCCATCTTCAACGAAGCCCACTCTTTGTTACATTTTTCTGCTTTTTAACGAGCTGCCCGTATACACGGCGCTTTGCCCCCAATGACTTTATACGCGACCCTAGCGTAGAATATACTCACGACACCACTCACATCCAGATAACTCTAGATAGTGCTATGCTCCCCTCTTTTGTTGTAACGCACAACACATCCAGCATACTGAATACATTTACTCTGAAAAAAGGCAAAAAGACATATCTAATTTCGGCTCCATGTAGGAACAACGACAGGGAGAGGGAGGTGCGCTTGAGCGACCATCATCATTACGCAGGTGTACTATGCATTGGCAATCAGTCTTTCATACTTGAACGACAGAAATTTTCGGATGAGCACCAGAGGATTGGAACCCTAGGACCTCCGGTAATCGCCCGCTGATGGTGGATAGTGATGGAACTTTCATCCGGAACTGGATTCGTGCAAACTCAATCCGAAATGAACTCAGAGTTCTGAACCCTTGACCTACCTTCGAACCATTTACTTAATTCGTTGCACTTTCATTTTGAGTGAATCACGAAAACCCTGAAAAAACCGGAGACTTCGTAGTATTTTTTCAAATTCTCGAATACGTCACTGATCTCTTCTGTAAAAATAAAAGGATTAGAAACAAAATATTTGCAGCTGGAATTTTCCCTTTTTATAGGAGAATCTCAAAACGACGAATTTGAAATATTTGAATCATACCTTCATTCGGTGGAACAACATTAGAACACACACACCAACTTTTATGCAAATTTCGTGTGTATTGATCTTTGAAAAAAAAAACAAAACACTTTTTTTCAACTTTACATCTCTCGATTCATTCACCGAATCAATGTGTTCGAATTCACGCATCTAAATACCCCTCTTCCGCTTCAATCTCCCAACAATGAAGTCTTGTTCTAATAAACCAGGATCGAATACCTGATCTGTCCTGTTAGCAAAAACAATACACCTAATTTTCCCACTCGCACGTAATTGTGCGTGAACATAACAATATCTGCTTTTTGAAACCATCTTGTATATTTAACACTGAATAAAACATGAAAACTGTACAAGGTTCGTTAAACCTTTGGTACTTGTACTCGTACGTGTTGTCTAACGAGAATATACGAGAATTTTGATCTGATATGGTTCGTGCCAAACTTTATCAACCTTATGACATACTACTTTTCTGTTGTTTTTCGGAAAATTCAACTTAAGATTAAGGTAGGGATAATACTTTTTATCACGTAATGAATTATGTAGCACAACCATCAGAACTAGTTTAAGGCCCTGTTTCCGATACCTTCCCCACTTTAATAGATATTCGACAATTGGATTTACTTCGGACTGGCTCCCCGTTCCGAATGCATCTGCAATGATGAAACGTCCAGGTAATTCTTTGCAACTACTCCGCCTTTGGCATTGGTTGGAAGGAGGAAAGAGTACTCGTTATCGTAAAAACGCATGAAATACTAGGATTGGATTCTTATATGTAGACTTTGACAAGGGCTCCCGTACCCGTGCTTTTCCTCTACTTTACTAAGTCGATTTAACCCATAGCTATTTCATACCAGTTCTAAAACTACGCCTGATTCCGTCGAACGATGAACACTCCATAGGGAGTTACCCGAAACAAGTCAGTTGTTAATACCTAAACCCCCAAACATCGCTTCCTCTACTGCTAGGAAAAAAAATTTATCACTTACACTTCCAAATACACTATCAAAAAAAGATGCTCATAAATTGTTGTTCATAACCTATTTATGTCATTAAATATTCATTACATTCTTCTTTGTATTTCACATTTACTTGAAGCTTTTAACATTCTTTACAATACTCTTCATATAGGTGCCCCATTAACATTTAAATTGAGTGAACAAAGGTTTTTACCTCGGTTCCTAGGAAGACGCAGCAAGTTTTGACAAGATGGATAATCTTGTTCAACCCAAAGATCATCGATTTTAACCTGAAATTCTTACATTTGAATTTCGTTATTGCTGAATTTATAAAATTTGTCTCTAAAGGGTTTACATAAACGACATTATGTTCCCCGCAGACACATATAAACTCGTTCCCAGTTTTCCTAAAATTTGAATCATAATATGAATTGGACTTCGACGAAATCGAACCTGAATGCGGCTACCAAAACAGCGGAAATATTTTTGACCGTGTGTCTAAACTGATTTGAAGGCGGAGAAAATGAACTATTTGACAAAAATTCATGCCCTCTGGCTTATATTATATTTCTCATATTTACCTATAGTCTTCTAAACATTGGAAAACATAAATTTGGGATCCAAACAACCCTTATAAACCCTATCTACCTCAAAAACTTTCATCTTCCAAAATGAACAGGATGCAGTGTCTTTCTACCACTTTTACTGTTTTCTGGCCGCGAATTCTCGTTGCGGCGCGGAGAAAATAATGATTTTAGAAACATTTAATCCTTGAGAATTATTTGATATAATTAGCGGCCACCTATGCTCCTATGTATATTTGTCGATATAACCTGAACAATACATTTTAACAGTTTGAACTCGTCTTTTGAACCATTTTGGACCTCCTGTCAAAGTTTGACCGTTCTAACTGTTTGTACACAATAACTGACCTCTTGACTGAAATTACAAAAAAAGAAAGTCTCTTTCACGCACGATTGCCTATTCGTGACCCATTCTGAAACGGATATTTTATAGGTTTAGAAATTCTTCCTCTCGTCTGCACGAGAAACACTCTTCAAAATTTCCCTACATAACTGCGAAGAAAGCATTTGATCATCAATCTGGATCCAAATTGAACACGGACTTGAACACTACCATCATTTCTTTTCCGGCAATATCTGTTGAACCGTGACGTTGAGGGGGAAATGATATCACGATCTCTGAACTCCAGGTTTTTATTATCTTTACTAACTATAAATATGCTCGTACGATTCTCGGGGTATAAAAGATTGACTTGTGATGAGGAATTTTCATCTAGATCCGGATAAGAATGATGAGGATAATTTCTGTCACGTTGATTTTCGTGATTTTCATATGTATCGAATGACAACTCATGAGAACTGATTTTGACCAGTGGGTCGACTGGGTCGAAAATTCGAATGGTGATTTGAATGATTTGGAGCATAATTATTCCGCTCAGATTGAGTTATATACCTTACCCTCTTCAATCCTTCAGCCTTCCAGGAGAGGAAAAGGGTTCCCAAATAGTTCTTCCCATGCAACCTACTTTGCGTCCCACGTGCATGACTTTTCTGGCACCTGGCACATTTTGCAAAAGGGGCGGAATATACATTTTGAAGTTGGATGTCCGTTGTTTTTTTCACAAGACTTACAGAAAAGAACTTTACGTTTAGGTTTATTATTTATACAGAATTGGATAGACGCGAAATTGATTAGAAAGAACTTGAAGATTTAGGCATCCACTTTTCGTATTATCAAGCCTGAAGAAAATGCATTGTTGAGGCAGCACATTTCACAGCATGCGTAGAATATATGGCATTAGAAAGTTTGAATAAGACGTTTTTTTTAACACCTGTGGCTCGGACCAGAGATTTTACCATCATCCTAAGCAACACATGGTTTCTCTCTTTAAATTAAGCCTGTAACCCCCGTCTGGGGTATTCGTGTTCTGTATATCAAATCTCTCGTGTATAATTCGTCTGGAGTTGCGGTTTTTCGGTAAATTTGCAATACAAAGTTGAAAGACAAAAAGTACAACCCGTCTTTGTTGATCCGCTGTAAATTTGACATCGTGCAATTAAAGAAAGAAGATGAGTCGATAAAATATGTGCAACGCCTCCCTCCTGTGCCAGTATGAATTCTGGTAATGATTTATTACTGCCCTCTCCATTTAATATTTACGAATTCGTTGAAAGGCTTCAAAGACTTTTTGAGCAATCGGATTTAAGAAGTAGCGAGCAATTCAGTCTTTGAACTCTTTTCCCCAAGATTTTTCGGATTCTTTAGTTTCGGGTTCGAGTTTAATAAGAAAGCCAACGTTACCTTCTCGAATGTTCAAAAAAACGAACGTATGCTACGTAAATTTTTTCAGTACAGATTTCTATACTCTCGTCTGAAAATACAAAATTCTAATTGACGGAAAACACACAATCGCTGAGGCTGATGCCTTTCACAAGAATTGTCCAACAAAACCAATGGAGTAATGGAATGTTTTGGCTTCGAAGTGGGAGATGACGGGTCTATAATTAAAATAGGTTCTAGACATAGTTTGAGAATTACAGAACGGAAGAGAAGATTTTGACTCGAGTCCTCCGGCGAAGTTCGGCATTTGACCGTCGATAGGAGTTTAAAACTGGGATTTTCGTCCTCGTTTAAATTTTAACAGCACTCTCATGTATAGGACGGCAAAGAAGGAATAAAATATAAAGGAAGAAATATGAAAAACTAGGAAATTAATTATATCATAAAAAAAAATAAATTTGAAAAATTAACCAAAAAATCAAC